>CAWUHX010000265.1:0-238854 GCA_963922205.1 Romanomermis culicivorax | reverse complement strand
AGCAGTGGTATCAACGCAGAGTACTACAAAATTTTACAAGCCATTCCAAATTTTTACAAGCCAATTTTTCGAAATATCAGTCGACTCGTCAACATGTATAGAGAAACTCTTCGAATCCTTAATTAAAGACACAAAAATTATGTTGGTACCAACCTACTTAAAGTTTAGATTAATTATAGGGACTGACCCTCAATTCAGCCAACTGATCATTTTCGACATATTGGTTCATGGCGTCCAGAAATTGATACGATAAAAAATTGGAATTGTGTGAGTTAATGCCGGAAACATTGAATAGTGTTGATTTGCCATTTTTCTGGCTGAAAATTTGATATCTGAATCGGTTTAGCTTGCCGGTTGAAAGATCCTAATTCTTAGTCGTTTGACTGGTTTTTGAATTTTATTTTGTCCGTCTGAAAATTAATTAAATTCACTGAGAAATCAAACCTTCTGTCTGGGAAATGAAAGCTAGAAAGATTTATTTTCCTGTTGAGAGTGGCAAAGCAGCCACCTCAACTACGAATTGTTGCAAAAAGAGAGCGCCTTTCCCGCTGCTCGGTTGGCTCAGTTGGTTAGAGCGTGCGGACGGTAGCCGCAAGGTCCTGGGTTCAAGTCCCAGACCGAGCCTAACTTTTACTGAAGCCCCGAGTGGCGGGAACAGGTTGCCTCAACACTGGTGGCCCTTGACGGTCCGTCAAACTCGACGGCGGAGGGATGTTGAGAGTGGCCAAAGCAGCCACCTCAACTACGAATTGTTGCAAAAAGAGAGCGCCGTTCCCGCTACTCGGGTAGCTCAGTTGGTTAGAGCGTGCGGACGGTAGCCGCAAGGTCCTGAGTTCAATTCTCAGACCGAGCCTAACTTTTACTGAAGCCCCGAGTGGCGGGAAGAGGTTGCCTCAACACTGGTGGCCCTTGACGGTCCGTCAAACTCGACGGCGGAGGGATGTTGAGAGTGGCCAAAGCAGCCACCTCAACTACGAATTGTTGCAAAAAGAGAGCGCCTTTCCCGCTGCTCGGTTGGCTCAGTTGGTTAGAGCGTGCGGACGGTAGCCGCAAGGTCCTGGGTTCAAGTCCCAGACCGAGCCTAACTTTTACTGAAGCCCCGAGTGGCGGGAACAGGTTGCCTCAACATTCCAGCATTCTAGAATATTCAAATTCAGAAACTCGGATATATAGTAGAGCGCACTAGCCTTCGAGTCCATGCGAATGGGAGGTTGAGGTCGACCATTACCTTTGGGCATACATGTATTTGGGGGGGGGGGGGGGAAGTGCTATGGGAACCCCATCCCCAGAAATCGTCGACCATATGGCTAGCCATTGGGCGACCGCTCCCCCTTAAGATTTTCCAATCCTATGGCTAGCCATATGGTAGCCCTAGGGACCCTCATCTTTGGGTCGGAAAAATACAGAAAAATATCAATTTTTTAATGAAAAATGTGTTTTTTTTTTAAATTGGGAGATTTCTCAGACGGCTGCAACTTGGGCAGCAATCTCACCATGACTGGCAGGTCTTGTCGATTCCAATCATCCCACCTGAGCAAGGCGATGCGAAGTAGTGTATAGACCAGTCAAGGCAGCGGCTGTCTATGACATCGGAATTGGGTTCAAGCTAAGTCATAGCTTTGACGACCTCAGAAATCGCAGCAGCTGACCGCAGACCTTCATGTGATACGGTGGAGATAAAAAAGTGTCAGGTGGGCTCCTAATTTACAGGTCGGAGGGCATGCACAGGAATAAAGTTAGACAGAGAAGGACTAATCGTTTTGATGGGTTTCTGGGGGGGGGTTCCCATAGCACTTCCCCCAGTATGTCCAAAAGCATGTTCATCATACATAATATACATGAAAATGATTAAAAAACACCTTTCCAAAAAGTCAGAGGATGTTTGAGCATTTTTTCGGGCCAGGCAGGCGTGCCCAGGGTCTCGGGTAGGAAGGACAGTTATGTAGCTCTCTATGTGCGTGTATGCTTAGCACGTAAGGAAGTATTGAAGCATTCGGCAGAATTTTTCAAAAACTCATTGAGCAAATCATTTATTGATTTTTTTGCTTCTAGATAAATGGCCACAATAGTGAGGTTCGCCAAATATTCAATACCGAAATTCGTTCCCAAAAAATATATGAATTACGATTCATCGTTGCTCAGGCGAACGTTCGATTCATACAAACGAAATTTCTGTTCACAAGGGGTCGTGGATAGTTTTACAGATTACGATAATGAAGTTTCGACGTACGACAATTCTAAGCCATCGAGGAGAACACCAATATCCGCAAATAACAACTTCTCTGATTTTTCTGCGACAGAAAGTAGCGATAATTCTGTTCTTAAATTACAGGACGGAAACCATAAATATAAATATTTTGCGGCTTATTTGCTCGCCAAAAAATTGGGTGAAGTGGAATCGCCAGAAAGTTTTGTTTCACCTTTGGATAAGAAAAACGGGAAAGTTAATGACAATCTAGTCAAAATTCCACTGGCTTGCCTTCATTTCAACAATGGTCAATTTCCAAACGAAAGATCGCTAGTTAATTGGATAAAAGCCATCGATTTTGGTCTAGAGCAAAAATATATCACGTCCTTCGGTTTATCCATAGCCATATGGGCGTTTGCAAAAATAGTGGGCAAACCATCGAATAGTGATAAGAAATTATTGTCCGTTGTCGGCTCTGATCGCCTCACGACCTGGTTTGCATATGCTTTAGAGAAAAATGATAATATTACACATGTGTATTGTAGGTAAGTCGTTGAGCAAATATTTAAAGTGAATGAACTTTTTCTCAGAAATATAGCGCCCAGCTAAAATTATGAGCATTTGTCCTAAATTCAGGATGAGAAAAGTGTCGAAAATCGCCCAGAAAAACTTTTTCCTTTTTGGTAGCCCTTCAAACGGAAAAAAATGGAAGAGACCAATTTGATTCTGGAACTGATGCACTTCGATCATGCATGCACATAGGGTGGCGTAGAGGGTAAAGCACCATACCTGAGTCTCTGGTAACCCCCCTGAACTTTTTCCAAGACAGCTTTTTTGATGATTTTTGTGCATATTTTGTATGAAAAGCAGGCTTGCAGAACTTTTTTTTTTGTTTTTGCTCAGCCACCCCCATTCGAAAATTGTTTATGTCCGTGGAAAAGGTTATTATGCAGCCCCACGCATTTTGTCCTCCCACAGCATTGTATCGAACAGACTAAAATTTTTCGGGATCGAAATGATATGCATGCTAATGATTGACTTCACTCAAATGGAGAAAAATGTTAAATCAATACGTTCTACACTAATACCGGTTGACGCTACCGCGCCACATGATATCTAAATGATTATATTATGAGCAGCATCTAGTTGTGCTTTCGTTTGCTTTCATCAACAAAGATTTCACCCATTTGGTAACTACTTTCAAATTTAATCGTAATTTATCGATTTAATCAGACTTCCTCCGCTTTTCATTTGATCCAGAGTTTTAAATTTCTGATTAGTGCAAGCAATAAATTTTTTAAGGGCTTCCTGTTTGCCGCCAGAGCTGTCCCACCACTGGTCAATGTCGGGGTAGGTGTGACCATCCCGACCAGGGCCCAACGAAAATAGCCAGGTTCCGAACCCTTGGATTGGCTGAGACATCGTTACTATGGGTGGATGCCATCAGGGTTTTTCCTTGTACAGGCCAGGTTGCAATGTGCAACTTTAGGGAAAAATTTTGATTGTATCGTCTCTCCAACCCCCCCCCCCCCCCCCCAAGTACAGGTATGAGCAAACCCTAAGCTAATCAAAAGGGCACCCAGTCCTAGGTTGCACTGTACAACTTGAGAGGAAAAATTTGGTTGCACAGCCCGAAATGTGCTTGCTGTGTACAAAAAAAACCCTGGTTACCATACAACAAATACTTGTGGTTGAAATTAGTCCCGTGCAGATGTGTTACTGGCTGAATTAGGGTTATTGTACGATAAATTTTTCGTTGATGTTCGCTTGCATTAAATTTCATTTTTGTCTTTCTCCGTGCTTGTAGGTCAATATATAATTGCGTCGTCGCTGCTGATACTCTTGCCAAACATCATGCGTTCAGAAAGTGGAACCTTCCCAGTTTATATGGACTTCTGAATTATTCGCTATCAATTTATATAACGCAGCGCTTGAAATACGTGGAAAGTCTGAACGTTGACGAGAAATTTCAAAAATTTACTGCGGATATTCTAAGGCTAATTATCTGCATTGAAGTCGGCCTTCATCAGCCCTGTTTGCTAGAAGAAGAAACGAAAGAGGAAGTTGTAAATTTGGCCGTTCAATGTTTTCGTTATTATGCTCAATTAATGGACGAATCGGAAAGTATATCGGTGAGGAAAAAGATTATTCTTAAGTAAATAGGGTGAGTCAAAGAAAGGCGACTGGTACTGGCTGTCATAGCTTTCAAATCAGACATGCACGGTAAGAATTTTCGATGGGGAAGGTCCATGGATTTTTTCCCTAGGGGGTAGGGAGGCTGGATGGACAAAAAACAAAAAAAGTTCTGCAAGCCTGTTTTTCATTCAAAATATGCACAAAAATCATGAAAAAAGCTGTCTTGAAAAAGTTTCAGGGGGATGTTTGACGATTTTTTTCGGCCAGGGGGGCGGCTAGGGTCTCAGGTATAGGGGTTTACCCCTCCACCCCCTATGTGCATGTATGTTTCATATGGGTGAACAGAGGTCCCCAAGGTCGAAAATGTAGGTAGGGGTAAAATCGTAAATTTTAAGGGTAGTGCTTGAAATATGCTGTGACCTTTTTTTTTTGCTCCCAATTTTTTGCCGAGGAGGGGGGAAATGTAGTACTCTAACCACATAGAACTTACATAATTGAATAATGCCCCTACTTTGTGCTTTTTACAGTCAAAAAACATTTACTGGTTTAACTCCATTTTCCAGCTCCCAATCCTGCAACTTTAATGCACTAATTATACGTACAGAATAGCCACACTTTGAAGACTGTTGTGCCAACTGATTCCTGCACTTTTCAGGAATCGGGCACAACATACTTTTGGAAACATCTTTCAACCAGCATCTTCAGCAGTATGGGCTTATCCCATCACTGATTAGGCTTGGAACAGTGCTTCCAATTGAAAGTTCTGATGCTGAATGTGGCTTTAGTATTATTAATCCCATTAGACTGTGAACTACGAGTTTGAAACCAAGTACCACTCCTGATCCACATCAACAGACCTCACATGTCTCAACTCATAGCAGGAAAGTATGCCACAGCTTGGGTAACCATATGCGCACAGAGGACCCAACGCAGAAGCGCGGAAAAGGAAAGGAGAGCATGAAGAGGCAGAATTTGAAGAACATAATGTTTTTCTTCCCAAGGGGCGATTTTTTGATTAATCACATATACATAAGTCATTATTTCATCTCCCAATTATATTTATAATGATTTCCTACAAGTAGTATATATTTATGTGCTGATATCCTTTCCTAAAAATCGCTATATGGCACAGAAGTTGCATATACTTTCCCATTATCATTTGCTCAGTAAATGTGTCAAAAAGAGCACTGAGTAATTCCTCAGAATCACACATTCTGCAATTTTTCTCGAATTAGTATAACCTACTGGGGAGAGGATGAAGTCTACCAAAATTTTTTGGTATAGTGAGCTGTTTTTATGGGGGTAGTAAATAAATTTTTAATTCTAAGACGGGGGTAATACCCCCCTCCCCCCATCATACATGTAACGGAGCTCCGAGGTCTGGGTGGGGGGTCGGAGCACTTTTTTGGGGCCGGGGGTCAGTAATTCCCAAAATTTTGGGGGGAGGGGTCCCTGAAGGAAAAACAATTCGATTTTTTTCATGAAAAATGTCCGAAAAACGATTCCAAAAGTAGTAATTTTTGTCTAAAAAATGATAAAATATGTACTTATGGCGCGAAGCGCCAAGAAAATTGACGTTTTTAAACATTTTTTGTTCAAAATTTGACATTTTTCATTTAAAAAATGACATTTTTCAGTATTTTTCCGACTAAAACTATGGGGTTCCCTAGGGCTACCATATGGCTAGCCATAGGATTGGAAAATCCTGAGGGGGGTCGCCCAATGGCTAGCCATATGGTCGACGATTTCTGTTGGCGGGGTTCCCATAGCACTTCTCCCCCAATTACATGTATGCCCCCATACCCCTCCCCATGGGATGCTCTGTGGGTGAAGCTTTTTCAATGTTGTTTCTCGGACAACCACGGCAAGAATTTTCTTGGGGGAGGATCCCCCGACTTTTCATCAACAGGCGGTGGGCGTGGATCAGAGCACCCCATGGGGGGTATGGGGGTTGGGTATTACCCCCGTCTTAGATTTGGAAATTCATTTACTACCCCCATAAAAACAGCTCACTATAGCAAAGAATTTTGGTTGACTTCATCCTCTCCCCAGTAGGTTATACTAATTCGAGAAAAACTGCAGAATGTGTGATTCTGAGGAATTACTCACTGCTCTTTTTGACACATTTACTGAGCAAATGGTAATGGGAAAGTATGCAACTTCTGTGCCATATAGCGATTTTTAGGAAAGGATATCAGCACATTAATATATACTACTTGTAGGAAATCATTATAAATATAATTGGGAGATGAAATAATGACTTATGTTTATGTGATTTATCAAAAAATCGCCCCTTGGGAAGAAAACCATTATGTTCTTAAAATTCTTCCTCTTCATGCTCTCCTTTCCTCTTCTCCGCTTCTGCATTGGGTGTTCTGTGCGCATATGGTTACCCAAGCTGTAACATTCTTTCCTGCTATGAGTTGAGACATGTGAGGTCTGTTGACGTGGATCAGGAGTGGTACTTGGTTTCAAACTCGTAGTTCATAGTCTAATGGGATTAATAATACTAAAGTCACATTCAGCATCAGGACTTCCAATTGGAAGCACTGTTCCAAGCTTAATCAGTGATGGGATAAGCCCATACTGCTGAAGATGCTGGTTGAAACAATGTTTCCAAACATATGTTGTGCCCGATTCTTGAAATGTGCAGGAATCAGTTGGCACAACAGTCTTCAAAGTGTGACTATTCTGTACGTATAATTAGTGCATTAAAGTTGCAGCTGGAAAATGGAGTTGAAGTATTAACTGTTTTTTGAGTGTAAAAAGTATAAAGTAGGGGCATTATCCATTTTTGTAAGTTCTATGTGGTTAGAGTACTACATTTTCCCCCTCCTTGGCAAAAAGTTGGGAGCAAAAAAAAAGGTCACGGCATATTTCAAGTACTACCCTTAAAATGTACGATTTTACCCCTACCTAAATTTTTGACCTTGGGGACCTCTTGCGTGGATGATTAAAAAAGAACAAAACAACTTCCACATGAAAGTTTTTCATGCAAAATATACATCAAAAATATGGAAAAAACTGTCTTCGAAAAAGTTCAGGGAGGTGTGTTTGACCATTTTTTTCAATTCAGGGCATGCATGTAACGGAGCCCCGAAGTCGGGGGGAGGTTGGGCGACTTTGTTGGGGCGGGGGGTTCCCATAGCACTCCCCCCAATTACATGTAGGTATGCTTTCGAACGGATGAAGCTTTTTAAGGCAGATTGCTGCGTTAGAATGTCTTGTTTGTCTTTGTTACAAATACCAATTTTAATGCTCCAAGCATTTATGGTTTATGTACAAACAGAAATTTAATAGAAGTGGTCATTTTTCAGAAAGTAAAAGTTGTCCCATTGTGAAAAAAGTTTTGTTAAGTGGCCTACACACAAGAATACACTAAAAATCATCCAGATGTGTAAGTGCTATAGGAACCCCCCCCCCCCCGAAATCGTCGGCCATATGGCTAGCCATTGAGCGACTTTCCCTCAGGATTTTCCAATCCTATGGCTAGCCATATGGTAGTCATAGGTATTCCCATACTTTTGGTCGGAAAAATACTGAGAAATGTACATTTTTCCAAGGAAAAATAGCAATTTTCGAACAAAAAATGGTGAAAAACGTCAATTTCCTCGGCGCTTCGCGCCCTGGATATATTTTTTACGGTTTAATAGATAAAAATTACAATTTTTTGAACTTTTTGCCAAACTTTTCTGGTGGAAAAACCGGAATTTTCTCCCTTCAGAGACACCTCCCCCAAAATTTTGGGAATTACAGACCCCCTGCCTACAAAAAGTCGCCCGACCCCCCCCCCCTACCCCAGGCCTCGGAACCCCGTTACATCTATGGTTTAAAGTCATGAACTTTTTGTTTCAATATAGGAAAAAATTTCTCCAAAATCAAGAGCTTTTGTTTCCAAATTGGGAAAAAAGCAAAATCAATTCTGTCCTGGACCAGACCAAAAAACGATTGAAATTATTGGTGAAACAGAAAGTAGGACACACTAAAATGACTCTTTTGTAGTTTCCAGCTGTTATATGGTTCTTATGATTGGATCTATTGTAGTTTCGTGCTGTAAAACGTGTTGATCTTATCAATTTTAGTCAATTTTTCAAAATTTATCGGCAAAAAACCCGACGTTTAGTATTTTAGATTCTAGTCAGTCGACATTCGAGCAATCTGACTGAAACGCCGCAGTTTCAATGCCAGATGCTTTATCTGTCGACTGCAGGAAACCACATGCAAGCACATAGGGGGGTCGGGGGGAGGTAAACCCTCCTACCAGAGGCCCATGAAAGCATCTGGCATACAAACTGCGGCGTTTCAGTCAGATTGCTCGAATATCGACTGACTAGAATCTAAAATACTAAACGTCGAGTTTTTTGCCAATAAATTTTGAAAAAATGATAAAATCAACATGTTTTACAGCACGAAACTACAATAGATCCGATCATAAGGACCATATAACAGCTGGAAATTACAAGAGAGTCATTTTAGTGTGTCGTACTTTCTGTTTCACCAATGATTTTAATTGTTTTTTGGTCTGGTCCTGGACAGAATTGATTTTGCTTTTTTCCCAATTTTGAAACAAAAAGTTGATGACTTTAGATCATAGATGTATCGGGGTCCCGAGGTCTGGGTTAGGGGGTCGGGCGACTTTTTGTAGGCCGGGGGTCTGTTATTCCCCAAAATTTTGGGGGAGGGGTCTCTGAAGGGAGAAAATTCCGATTTTTTCACCAGAAAAGTTTGGCAAAAAGTTCAAAAAATTGTAAATTTTATCTATTAAACCGTAAAAATGTATTCAGGGCGTGAAGCGCCGAGGAAATTGACGTTCTTCACCATTTTCTGTTGAAAAATTGCTATTTTCCCCTAAAAAATGTACATTTCTCAGTATTCTTCCGACCAAAAGTATGGGGATACCTATGACTACCATATGGCACACAGGGTAGGAAACTCCGGGGGAGGAGTCGCTCAATGGCTAGCCATATGGCCGACGATTTCGGTAGGGGGGGGGGCGGTTCCTATAGCACTTGCACATCCGGATGATTTTGTAACTTACACATCTGGATGATTTTCAGTGTATTCTTGTGTGTGGGCCACTTAACAAAACTTTTTTCACAATGCGACAACTTTTACTTTTTGAAAAATGACCACTTCTATTACATTTCTGTTTGTACATAAACCATAAATGCTTGGAGCATAAAATTTGGTATTTGTAACAAAGACAAACAAGACATTCTAATGCAGCAATCTGCCTTAAAAAGCTTCATCCGTTCGAAAGCATACCTACATGTAATTGGGGGGGAGTGCTATGGGAACCCCCCGCCACAAGAAATCGTCGACCATATGGCTAGTCATTGGGCGACCGCTCCCCCAGGATTTCCCAATCCAATGACTAGTCATATGGTAGCCGTTGGGACCCCCATACTTTTGGTCGGAAAAATACTGAAAAATGTCAATTTTTTGATTAAAAATGTCAATTTTTGAACGAAAAATGGTGAAAAATGGGAATTTTCTTGGCCCTTTGCGCCATGAAAACTTTTTTTCGGGTTTTCTTAGGAAAAATTACTATTTTTTGAACTATTTTTCGGAATTTTTTCGTGAAAAATCGAATTTTTTTCGTTGAGAGACCCCTCCCTCCAAAATTTTGGGAATTGCTGACCCCCGGCCCTGAAAAAGTCGCTCGACCCCCCAGACCTCGGGGCTCCGTTACATGTATGTTCGAAAGTTATGAAAGACAGCACCGGTCGCCTTTTTTGGCTCACCCTGTATAGCACTTTAGATTCGAGATGAACGATTGTTTCTACTGTGCAAGGATGAAATTGCGCTACTATTTTGTCGGTGGCACGTCAACAATTTGCCTTTTTGGCATGATTGGTTCGAATTTATGTTGAATCGAGGGCTTGAAATTGATGTGAGCACTATATTTTCCGTTCTTAACTTCTTTCTCGTTTTCTTTGATTTTACTTTTGCCTTAAATTACAAGTCTTAATTCGAAATTTCAACCATTTATCTTGTTTAACATTCAAATTGGGAACAAATTTCAAATGCATCGAGGCGAGGCCCATTGCTAGACGCTTTTTGATGCCTGTTTGTGATAGTGATCTTTGTGGTTAGTTTGATATTGCTGTCTCAGCAATTTGGAACTTTTGTTGTATTTGAAAAGTTGTCCGGGCTTTGGTCTTTGAGTTCAGGCACGATTGGGATCCCAGGGGTTCATCCTTAATGTACGTATTTCCCACGCCCACGCTTATCCGTTTAACTTAATTACTTGTACTTAAACCCGACACAAATGTTCCCACCAATCAAGGAAAAGTTGCTACCTTAATTGTCTCCCAAATTAAATACAAACCGGAAAGGAGAGACCTTTCTAATTTTGTCTTACGTAATGGAAAAACACTTGCTTACAAACGAAACGGGGCGAAAGTAGAAAATGGTTCACTCTCATGCACTAAGAAGGAAAACAAACAAAGGAGTGCGTGCGGGGAGGTGGCAAGTAGAGAGAAAATAGCCAACGGGGCACACATTATCAAAACACAAAAAGAATAATACACCATGAGTCAGCGCACGCGTACCGACGTGTGCTACAGTAGGACGACTGTTGATGGTCCGCGTCGCACACTCCGCTTGGCACTTGCAGGCCTCATTCGGGGATTGACAAAATATGACAAAATCAGCGGAAACACACTACAACACCCCTCCCCCCTTGCAGTAGATCGCCTTAAGCGATCGTCAAAAAATAACCAAAACGTGCAAGGGGAAGGGCACCGCCACTACAGGCCATCACCGGGGTGGCTGAAGGGATCTTCGGCATTGCGCAGTGGGGCCGACAGAGTCCTTGCATTTGTTTGAGCCGACTTCGGACGGCGCATAGGGTGAGACCTCCCAACACGGGTTGCAATTAGGGAGGCCATAAATTCGGCAACACCACAGCTCGCGTTGTCACTCCCTCCACACTGATATACTGGAGCGCACCAGTATACAGCGCCATGTGGATGGGAAGGTGAGGCCGGCCACTAGGACGGTGGCAGTAATGATACCGGCATATGGCAGCAGAGGCGGAAAAGGATAAAACGGTGCAAGCGGAGGCGTGTGACC
This sequence comes from Romanomermis culicivorax, assembly GCA_963922205.1. Lineage (NCBI taxonomy): Eukaryota > Metazoa > Nematoda > Enoplea > Mermithida > Mermithidae > Romanomermis > Romanomermis culicivorax. The sequence continues at coordinate 227,453 of CAWUHX010000265.1, read as the reverse complement.
ATAGAACAAGTCGAGTCGTCTTACTGCGTGGTCTTAGCATCGGCTGCACATGCGCTGGGAATACTAGTACAAAATAAAGCACACCAAAGAAAAAACAACCGGTATAAAAGAGGTTAATGAAAAACAAAAAGGAAAAACAAATGGTACTGTACAAAAGCTTGGAATCAATGGCAGCCATGATGGCGAGTGTCGGATGCGGATCGAGATTGTTGCTGATTGTCGCGGCGGTTGCGGTTTTCTTGGCGATAGTGGTCATTGTGATAACCATGGGGATCGCGAGGATCGTCATGGCCATCAAAACGAACTGAACGAGAATGGCGGGGATAGCGGCCGTAGTCGGCAGCATTGCCCCGGTGGGAGGATGAAGTGGAGGTTTGCCACAGGGCGAGACAGTTGACGCCCTGAGGCAGCAACTGCGTAGCTATCAACGAGGGGTGGTCGGAAGGTAGCCCTGTTGGCGGCAACAGTTGCAGAGGCAACAAGTTCCACCGGTAGGAGAAATCATGCCGGCGCAGCAGGGGTATGGGACGGTCAGTTTCGCTATGATACTGGAGGTAGATTCGTTGGATATCGGCAATTTTGGGCGGTTGTGCAAATAGAGAATATTGGGGGTAGGCCATCCAGCTATCAATCAAGCCCACAGCAGTGTTGTAGGCCTGCAATAGACACAATGGGTTGTCCAAGCCTCGTGCTTCATACAGAAAGAGAGCCAAATGGGCGGTGTGCATGGTGTTGAAATGAGACTTTGGTGGAAGTTGAGAAATATAATAAATGAATTGGTATCAAAAATAGACCTAATCAGTCACTCACTAATTCACCTAATCAGGCCGAAACCTTAGGTAGAATAAGTTTGCAACAGTTCCGTCAGTCTCAAAATCAACAAAAATCTCCTGCTTTCATTCCTAGGAACTGCAGAAGATTTCATAACTCTCTGAGCTCAAGTAACTTCAAATCTGGGGCAACCCTAGAAGTCAGGCAGAGAATTGAGTTGTAAATGTAGACTTGCACGCTGGGTGGCACTTCAGAGATCCGGGGTCTAACCTGCGTTCCCTCCGCTGCGAGTCGTCCAATAAATGTCCAGGCGAGGGACGTTGTATTTTGGGGAAAATCTCCACAAAAATATAATAAAATATTATATAATAATATGGCCTACTGGCCCACCGATTTTTTTTTATTATAAAATAAACAAACAATCAGAGAATGACCAAAAACATAGACGACCAGTACTTTTATGCACGGTGTCTATGCAAATCGGCGTCGACGCGTTTTGCGTCCACTTTGGCTATTTCTTCCCAACCTGTAGATAGACTATGTCCATCCCCGACATTCCTCGAGCCTCGAAACTGACCAAGGGGAGGTGAAAAAGATTCATAATATGCCACCACGACAATTTCGGAACCTTTTCAGGACCTAATACAGTCAAAGCAGTTTTCTGAACCTTTTTGGTCATTCATGCCCCCTTGCGGAAAGCTTTCCGAATGACCACCCTCTTACGTCAAGTCTTTTTACCAGGCATACCGGAATGTTCACAAGGCTGTCCGGGTGCGCTATCTATTGGTCTGGATGCCGACAGATTGATGACTCCACGTCTGCTTGACTTTGTTGGCCTACCGCCGTATCGGATTTGAGCTGCACCAGGGCCGAGGGTCTTCGGTTGCCGACCATCCGGTGACCTTTCGTTTTGTGCCATACACCGGACGCCAGGGACAGAACATTTATCTGTCTATCTTTTTCAGGTTGCGTGTTTCGCTGTGAAGTCCATGCCCTTTTTCCAACGTTGCCCTCATCCAAAAATTTTCTACTATATCTAAATAATCTACAAAATATGTACATTAGTACGATTATCACAAAAAAATCAAATATCCAGGGCCTATCGATTGAGCAAAAAATAAAAAAAAAGAAAAAATAAGGCGACATTATAATGGGGATCAAGTGAAAAAATAAATTTTTTACATGCCCGTTTTGGATATGCGAGGTACGAAAAACGAATAAAAATTTAAAGCACGCAACAATTGAGAAAAATTTTTTTTTGTATTTTGGATTTTGTATTTTAGTGGTTTAATATTTTCTTTGTATTTTATGTTTTTTATCCAAAATAAATGCAAAAAATGATATTTTTAGGCCAAAAACCTTGCAGCTAAATTACTGTTGCGGCTGGCCGCCTCCTTGCGCCCCTCTGTGCACTCCTCCACAACATCGGTAAGGCCTCCATACCCACTGGCCCTGCTGGCCACCTCTACCTTGCACCTGGGGCGCAGGACCTCTGCCATGCACTGCTCCATGACCACCCTGGTTGGGGTTGTGGAACTGAAATTGGCCTCAGCCGTGGTTACCAGTTTTTTGCACCTTTCCTTGCGTAATCGGGGCTAATTCCTGGCTTCCTTTGCTTTGACCTTGACCTTGAGGTCCGGGAACCTTCAAAGTTGCACCAGTTTTTCCGTCTTGAGCTTCACTGAACTTAACAGAGCTTTGCAAGTCTGAACTGGCACTTCTTTTGGCTCCCATCACTCCGACCTGGTGATTGCTACTGAGCATCACTGATCGAAACGCCGTTTTGAATTCCAAGGGGGTATCCCGGCTATTATACACCCTCAACAGTCGGTTATTCACCGCCACCATCGCCCTGGCATAAATGTTGCCAATATGCATCGGGGATAGCAGGGTGCATTCCAACACAAGGAATAGCATCATAACCAGATACCTTACCAAGGAAAACACATCAGGTGCTCTCTCTCCTTTGAGCCACCTGGGGAGAAAGTCATAAATGACTCTTTCCCAGAGTTCTTCTGGTAAATTGGTCCGATCATAGAGAAACGCTCCCTGGACTCTGAACTGTTGTTCATAATCCCAGTAGATTTCTCTAACAGCATCATTTACCATGAAGAAAACCCTTTCTGACTCGAATTGCTCGAAAGCAAAATATTTGGCCACTGCACTCATAAAAAATGATATGGGTCCAGATTCTCTGGTTTTTGGTTGATAGACATCCCAGAAGTCCAAAAGACTGTCCTTGAATTTTTCTGCAGTCACTTCCAGCATTTCAGTTGCCTGAGCAGCCTGTGCCCGCTTAATTTTGCTAGGACCAGCCCCTTGCACCTGACTAGCTGCCACTCCTGGTTTTTGGTCCTTGCTGGGTTCTGCCTGACCTTTCGGTGTCGGTTTCGCCATGGCAAGGCCTATTGGGCCTGAAGTTTGACTAGTCTTAGATATACTATCTTGAGTTGCAGTTGCCACTGAAGATGTAGCCAATGACGGTGTTCCATTTGAAGTGGAAGTAATTTGGGATGTGGGGGTAGCAGTGGAGGTAATTGTAGAAGTTGAAGTCGATATGACGGACGAAGTCCCCGTCTTACTGTCTTCCTCTTTCTGTTCTACTTTTGATCCCTTGCCACCCTTCTTCCTCTTTTCCTTCTCCTTCAATCTCATTTTCTTCTTTCTTTCAGCCATAAACAGTATTCTTTCATCGTTCCAACCCTTTTCTCTCATACTCTGAACGACTTTGGCTGAATATAAACCTGGAACACCCCCATCAGCAGAAAACGCTATTACCTCCTTGCTCTCCCTCATCTCCGATTCGGGCGTTTCCACTATCATTTCATCAATAACAAGCTTGTCGGAGGCCATATTGTTGTCTACCTTCATCGGCGATGGTGGCTCTAATACAACTACTTTTGCTTCCATCTCGGGCCCTGCGGTATCGTCTTTTTGGAGTCCGAATTGGATTGACATTTGACGAACTTTTTCATTGTAAATCACCATACTTTTCCTCAATTCTTCCTCCATTTGCTCATGTTGGAGTTGAATCTTTTCCTTCCCCTCCTCTTCCATCTTTAAAATTTCCTCCAATCAATGTTGGTTGCTGAGTTCGGACTGCTTCTGAGCAGTTTGAGCTTGCATCAGTTCCGTTGCCGGAACCGATTGCTCTTCCTGCTGCTCTTCTTCCGACAGTTCAGTCACGTCCTCATCTAGCCCTTTGTCTTGTGATTCACCCTCAGCCAGCAGTCCAACTGCATCGCTGAAGATTTCACTTTCCGACGTTTGGACTTCCTGACCTGAAAGTATCGGAAATTCAACTACACCTACTCCAGCTTGGTGGGGACTAATCTTGCCAGCTAGTTTGGTGACAACACCTTCACCCCTTTTATAACTAAATGTGTGCTGAATTCCCGGTAAATCTGAGGCCAAAGGTCCATGGTCAAAGATCTTTTTAGGGAAGGCTGTACTATACTCCCTATTTTCAGCCAATGACCCATAGACATCTCCAACCTTGTCAATTTTGGTTTGTCAGGTTACCCCATATCTTAATAAAGGCGTCCTTTGTGCTAGCTCGATATGGTAGAACCTAACATAATAATACGGATTTGAGCTATAGCTCTTACTGTCCCTAGTTATTGTGTCAGGACTACCAGGGATCAGCGCACACACATCCACGTCCTTCCATAACCTTAACTGAATCGGCATAAATCCGAATTGATTCATCCAAACAACTATTCCAGCACCTTTTCGGGGTACCTCATACTCTATGCTTGGAAGAGTTTTCGCCAACAAAAGATACTGGGATAACCTTTCATCTGACCGCCGAGCCATTTCCTTTATCTTATCCTGTAACTCTGGGCTGAACGATGTAATGAACCTGTAACTAAACATTTCGGCCATTACAAATTCCAGTTCCTTTCTGCTATGGGGCCAGATCATGTGGAAGGCCACGGGACTAAGGCACAAGCGGCTTGCAGTTCTGAGAACCGCTTTTCCTCAAATGCCTTAGCATACTCCGCCAGCTGAGGCTTCCAGTGATCTTTGTCAAAATACCCCACTCCAGGATCAATGTCAATAGGCACATGAACCAGATGGTTTTTTAGGGCATCCAGTAGTGCTTGCTTTTGACGATCCTGGGGTAATTTGACAACCTTTCTCGCTGTGTCTATGAACCACACTAAGGACGCTGGCTGCATAAGCTCATGATACTGCTTTCCTTGCGCCATCTCCTCCACCAACTCCAAGCCCAATTTATCCTTGGCTGACAAGCGCTGTTCAGGCCTCGTTGTCATCGGGGTCACTTGCTTCATCATAGGAATTGGGCTTTAATTTTTTACCTTGACAATAAGCACCTGGGTAGATGCCCCGCCATGGCAAATTTCTTTCCCTTTCCTAGGATTGCAAATATCCCGGTGGCAATGAAATTTAGGCCCTATTTCTTGCACTTGCGTGGCCCATCTTGCATACATTTCTTGGCGCATCATGTGGTAGGTGGCCTCAGGCTGCCTAACCACAATATCAGGTGTACCCACAAAGTTACGTAGTTTATAGTCCGTCACTATATATGAGTAAAACTGATAAAATTTATATGAGAGAATTTCAATCTGAGCCGGATCGACTATATCGTGAGGAAAATTAGCAACTCCCCCACATAGCTCAATCACGTACCCATAGTGAAATGCCCCCATAAAAATTGCCAAAGAAAAGTACCCATCCATACCAGCGTACTGCAGTATCTCTTCGGGGACTCTTTCTTTGGCCACATTTTGCCTATTACGTAAAAGACTGAAATCAGTCTGGTGAGGACCGATATTAGCCAGATACATTTCGGCAAAAAGGCCTTTCAATTTCAATGTCTCAGGGCAGATTCCTGCTTTCCTGGATTTGGTAATCTCGCTTCCCATAATCTGCTTTGCGGTGACGCTTAGATCATAGTATCTTCCAAGATTTCCATCCTTGATACTACATCTAATCGCGTCAGACAAATTGCGACCATCGGTGCTTTTTCCGCATCCTCAGACATTAATAATTGAAACTATGTCCTCCAAAATGGCGTAACCGACTAACAACATTGCTGAGCGAAAAAAGTGTAACAAAATGTTCCACTCTTGCTCTTGCAGCAACATCAAGTCAATTACGAACATTTTACCATTTAGGTGGGCGAACAAAACTAATCTGGCAAACTGGTTGCCTTTTTCGTTATCGACCCCCCACCTAAATAGTTTTTTAGCGTCCTCGCGGTTCACCTTCTCTACATCGAAGCCGACAATGTTCATGCCTCGGAAAGTGCTGCTTTCAAGGTGTTTTACCACTCTTTCCACACTTCCCATGGGAACAGTTATCCGCTCGATTGGGTTGGTCGGTCAGAACTCAAAACTGGCAAAAAACCACCTTTCTAACTCAGCTATCCGCATTGCCTGATGGATGTTATGGTCTAAAAATTGGGGAGAGATTTAAGTTCAGATATACTCTACTACTCCTTTATGTGCATTTACGTGACCCTTTTTTCCCAACTCTTTGGGTAATTTTACCCACTAATACTTTTTACCTTTGGGGAAACTCTAGCACCTGTGTGCAGAACACCGTTGAACTTTTGAACTTATGAAATTTTGGGAGCGGGAACTTGATATTTAGCCTTTCTGGCTGTTGGGTGTCCCTTTATAGAAACCAAAATTTATAGGCAAAAATATGTGAAATTAGGTGTGTTTTTTTTTCACTCCAACCCAACACACTCTTGCTACTCGATCAGCGCTAATCGATCACAATCCTGATTTCCACAACTAATTTTTGCTAATCCCCTTCTCAGCCGCTTTGCGGAAACCAGAGGGAGCGGGAATGACAAAAACCTCCCCTAATCAGATCACCTAATTCGACCAAAGTCTTTTCCGGATCACCTAGGTTCGGCCCTTGCCACCCCCTTTTACCTAATTTTTTGTGTTTATTTCTCAACTCCCAGTTGGTAGCTCGTCCAAGAAAGGGCACAGAAATAGTCTTGCAAAACTCCCCTGATGAGCGTAACCTTCGCTCATTATCTTACCTAACTATTTACAAGGATAAAAAATGGTTGCTTACCGTGGACCAAAAAATATCGATTATTCTGCCACTGGTGCAGCTCCCCAAACTGGACTTCGTTGTCCATCGCCTTGTACGTACGAGTACACTTGTTCGGCGTACCCATTTGAAATGTTGGGCCTGTTTTCCTTGCACCAAAATATATTAAAATTTTTTAAAACCGAATTTGCAGCTGTAAAAAGTAGACAGATGTATAAAACATTTACAGTCTATTCCCTTGCAGCTGCAAATTGCCTGACAGGAGGATTCATCCATTCAAAATATTTTTAGAAAAAGATTTGAAAAATGTTAGCAGACGTGGGACAGGACTTTTGAAAGTTTTGAATGATTTGGAGTTGTTAACCAAGAAAGTGTAAAATGAAAAAATTTATGAAAACGGGTCTCTCCCTTTAGAAGCTTTTCCTCCGCTTCGTTAAAACACAATCCTATACGTCAAAAAATATTAAAACGGATTTTAACCGTTACAAAACACAATTAGAATAAATATTTATTAAATATGTAAAATAAATACATGCAAATCGGCAGATTTTGCCGCTACAAAACTACATCAGGCGTCGCTCTACTCTCCCCTGATTGGGAAGGTACAGTAAGACTGTACCATCGATTTTTCATGTAGTTCTGCCATCATGTAGTCTCGTAGTGAAAAATTTTTAGCCTACTTGCTGAAACCTTTTGCCGTAGCAAAAGATTATCATAACGTGCAATTGTTATGACATCATCTTCTAACCTGGAAACATCAGTTATAATGAAGGGTCCTTCCCAAGTTAAGCCTAATTTCTTGTGCTTATCAACTTTAAGAAGTATCCAATCATTTTCTTTAAAAACCGAGGTTTTAATTTTCTTGTCAAAATATTTTTTGCTAGCTTCCACTGCTTTCTGGATATTTTCGGCAATAATACCATAAAGCCTGGTTAAGTGGTCGGTTAGGATAAATTTATATGCCTCATAATTCATGGGCATTACTATTTTGAGGGCTTTTGAGAGATTCATCCCAAACTTTGCCTCATGGACCTGTAACAACATAAATGGTGATGCCTTTGTCACTGCATGTGGGGTAGCATTATAGGCAAAGACCACTGATTTGAGATATCTTGGCCAGCTATCGGGTTCTCCAATAGCTACTTTTCTCAGCTGTTTTATTAGAGTTGGGTTGAACCTCTCTACCATACCATTACCCTGAGGGTGGTAAGCAGTAGTGAAGATCTTCTTAGACTCTAATAAGTCGCAAACTGATTTCATTAAATCCGAAGTAAAACAAGATCCATTGTCACTTAGGAGTTTTGTTGGTGTTCCATGCCTAAATATTATAGCTTCTAAGAACGCATTCACAACTGAGTTTGCTGATTGATCTGGGATCATTTCAGCTTCAACCCATTTTGTGAAATAGTCCTGAAAAACTATAACATAGGGGATGCTTTCTCCCAAAGGCGAAATTCCTACTATATCCAAGGATACAATGTTGAATGGACCTTGTGGCACAATGGGTATCAACGGAGGAATGGATGGCTTTCCTGCAGTTGCTATTTGACAGACAACGCAGTATTTTATCCATTCCCTGACATCTTTTTCCATGCCAGGCCACCAATAATGCCTTTTCATGACACTGATAGTTCTTTTGAAACCCTGGTGTGTCATTATTACAGCACCATGATGCTGATGCAGTACAGAGTCCCTGAAGTTTGTGGGTACAACCAATTGGTCTTCACTTTCTGCCTCAGTTTCCCTATACAATACACCATTTTCTTCGTAGAACCCAGTGTGATACTTCGTTGTGCTATTTGCACCTAATCTGTCCCAGATTGGCTTTAAGCTTTTGTCTGCTTTTTGCAGTTTCCTCATCAAGTCATCTGGGATCAGGCCAATAGATATCTCTTTTTCTCCTGATGTTCCCAGTTTATCAAATGCCTCCTCCTTTCTAGGGTATAACCACTGCACATTGTCTTGTTCCTTAGGTATCGCGGATTTATCAGTTTCCTGATTTTCTTTCTGCACCTTTTCCGAAACACTAGCTTTGCTTCGGGTTTCCACCAATTCTACTCCTTTAGAATGCTCTCTTTCATCCTGAGGACTAATTCGAGCATCCTCTCCTTCCTTTCTATCCTTGTTGGATTTATTCTCCTTGTAGATGTTGTTCCTCTCGTCCACCAAGGAAATTTGTTGTTGTTCTTGTTAATTTATTCCTTTTACATGAGAGGAAACAACATCCGATTTGAACATGCTTTCCCACTTAGGTGGTGATTTCACCACATCCTCTGGCTCATCTGTTCTGAAGAGAAAGTCAGCCATAGCATTTTGTCTATCGGGGACCTATTCTGACTTGTGGTTGTATTGATTTATGATTGCATACCACTGTTTCAATTTGTCATTTGTTGTAGTATTGACTTTCATTGATAACAGTGGTCTGTGATCTGTCTTAACCAATACTTTCTGCCCCAATAAATAGTGCCAATAGATTTTGAGGCCGTAGATAATCAGGAGGGACTCCCTTTCAGTTGCGCACCACTTTTTCTCATCCTCTTTTAGCACACAGCTATTATATGCTATGACCCACTTGTCATCTCCAGACTCTTGATACAGAACAGCCCCTAGTGCTGTTCCACTGGCATCAGTTTGCAGAATGAATTGGGCTGAGCCATGCATTACTGGGTACCTAAGAAATGGAACCGATACCAGTGCTTCTTTCAAAGCATTAAATGCTTCCTAATGATCCTCTGTGACGAGCCATTTATTCCTTTTCTTGGCCGTCAGCTTATACAAAGGTTCTGCGTGCTTTGCCAGATGTGGTATAAATTTTTTACAGCACTGGAGCATTCCGAGAAACCTTTGCAAACGCTTGACCGAGTCTGGGAATTCAAACTGCTTTATAGCTTGCGCTTTTTTCAGATCCGGGAAATTCCATTAGAATCCAAGATGTGACCAAGAAAATGTACCTTGTTTTTTATTAGGAATTCATATTTTTCCGGTTTAAGTGTAGGCTGGGCTCGTCTCAGAGCATCCAGGACCAATTTCAAATTTTCTATGTGTTCCTCGAACATATTTGAGAACACTATGATATCATCTATGTAAACTAGACATATCTTCCAAACATGGAAATGACGGATTCTTTCCATCATCCTCTGGAACTCGGCTGGTGCATTTTTCAGTCCAAAGGGCATTACTTTGAACTGGAACAACCCTTCTTGACACAGGAAAGCAGTCTTTTCTTTATTGCCTTCTTCCATTGGCACTTGCCAATAACCAGACTTAAGGTCAAGAGTCGTATAAAATTTTGCTCTCTCAAGGCAGTTCATCATCTGCTATATCCATGGCCGTAGCCAGGAATTTTTTTCGGGAGGGGGCACATGTTTAGTTTTGACCTAAGTAAATTCAGTTGCAAAACGGTTGTCTTATCTGGAAAATTAGGCCATAGTAGATGAGATAGAGCAATTCGACGATGATCTTTATCAGCAAAAATGTCAATGACGGTAGGGTACTTAGGAAATTCAAAGGTAGGGTACTTAGGAAAATTTCGTCTTCTTTCCCATTTCGGGGGGGGCAGTGCCCCCCCGCCCCCCCTGGCTACGGGCCTGGCTATATCTATCAATTGATTTTGCAAAGATTGCATTGGAGTTTGCCTTTCTGTGTTTGGTCTTCTAAAGTCCTTATTGCGCTTTTGGGTGCTTTCGTAAGGCCTTTGGATTACATTCACATCAGCTTGCTGCTCCTCAGCAATTTCCGTCTGTGCCGTATTTATCATCATGGGCTGCTCTCTTGGCCCAAATGTTCTAATTGCATTTCTGTACTTTAACTCTATCTCATAGACTGCCTGCGAAAGATCATACCAATTTTTGAATTTTGCTATGTCTTTCTGCAGTTCTAATTGATAAGTTAAAGAACTTCTATAGAAAAAGGTTTCAATGATCACTTTGTTTTTAAACTCCTTTGCTTCACTCTGGTAAAAGAGATTCACATGTGCTCTAACCCTTTTTAAAAATTTGGTTGCTGCTTCATCGGGTTCCTGTTTAATATCCAATAAATCTCGTTTGAGCATGTCCAGGTTACAATCTGGAGCACAATAATTCAAAATCTTGTCTCGGGCCTCCCTATATATCGTTGACTCTTCGGCCAATTCTTTCGGCAAGTCCCTTGACAAACGGGTTAATGCTTCTAGCTTCACCTCATTGGGAGTATTCTTTCGAAACTCACCTTCTAGCTCCACTAGAAAAGCAAGAACCTGTTTACTTGGCATATCAGATTGCAGTAATTTCGGTTTGATCGCCCTTTCAATGTCATAGACAGTTGGGCCTACTTGAGCCGGATTGACCCATAAAGCCGGATCAATCGGGATCATTGTAGGCATAACCTGCTGCCTGACACTTGGGGTCTCTCCCCTAATACAACTGCTCTGTTGTGATACAGTTGGATTTATCAGACTCGGGTTTTTTACGCCTTCGTCAAAACCACAACTGCTCACCCTCTGCTCCACTTTTGAGGTAGTGGGCAAATGAGGCATATACTGCTCTTTAGGACCGAGACTTGACTTTTGGTCTTTCCATCTACAGTCTTGCTGAAGAGTGATGCCATCATTTTGCCACCCTAACTCTTCCTGGGCCTGCTCAAACTTCAATGCACCACCTTGTTCCAAACAACCAGCATTGCTTTGCCTCGGTTCATTTGCCTTACTGGCTTTCTGTGAACCTGTATTAGCAATGTTGGCGAATATTCTATCATAAACATCTAACCTGTTCATGATTTGGTCCAGCTTATCCTCCAATGAGCTCTTTCGAGGATTTTCGCAGTGTTCTTCCCGCTCATTGTCCCAATATAATCGATGGTAAGTATCAAATAATTGGGCGGGTTTATTTGTCAGCTGGCGCTGCTGTTGATCCAAAACCAGAATGTTCATCTTCAGTAATGGACGCGCCGGTCCCCTAATAGGCGGTTGTAAATATTCCCCTCTCTTGGGGAGGTTCGTTGACGACGGAATTTTAAAAATTTGATCTTCGTTGACCGATAATATGGCGTCGTTGTCCTCCCTCTCGACAGCTGCCAAGGTCGTAGGTCGGTTGCCTTCATTTTCCACTGATAAAGGCCTATGATCTGAGCAATTGTCCTCTTCAGCTGAAGTTTCAGCTTAAGTTAGGACAATTAACTTTTCTGTATCACGAGCCTTTTTTCCTGGTGGTGTTCTGGGCAAACCCGAACTCTTGAGGCCACCTAGGTTGTCTTTACTCATTTTGTAACCTCCCAATTCTCTGTAAAAACCAATAGGTTTTTTGACTCCTCGAGTTTGCCTTTGATTTTCCGTTACTTTGAATGTCAGAAGCCACCACTTGATGAGATGAGACTTGTGTCGAGCTTGAGAAATATAAATAAATGAATTGGTATCAAAAATAGACCTAATCAGTCACTCACTAATTCACCTAATCAGGCCGAAACCTTAGGTAGAATCAGTTTGCAACAGTTCAGTCAGTCTCAAAATCAACAAAGATCTCCTGCTTTCATTCCTAAGAACTGCAGAAGATTAATTAACTCTCTGAGCTCAAGTAACTTCAAATCCTGGGCAACCCTAGAAGTCAGGCCCAGAATTGAGTTGTAAATGTAGACTTGCGCGCTGGCTGGCACTCTAGAGATCCAGGGTCTAACCTGTGTTCCCTCCGCTGGGAGTCGTCCAATAAATGTCCAGGGGAGGGACGTTGTATTTCCGGGAAAATCTCCACAAAAATATAATAAAATATTATATAACAATATGGCCTACTGGCCCGTCGACTTTCTTTTATTATAAAACAAACAAACAATCAGAGAATGACCAAAAACATAGACGACTGGCACTTTTATGCATAGTGTCTATGCAAATCAGTGTCGACGCGTTTTGCGTCGACTTTGGTGATTTCTTCGCAACTTGGAGATAGACTATGTCCATCCCTGACAATGGCATTGACTACACGGAGTTCCTCGGCTCAGAGGCCAGCAACCCATCACAGAATGAGTGCGGCGATGTCAGGCGATAGGGGTGGTTGCTGTTCATGATACATGGTACGGTAGTGGTCGCAGAAATATTGGTACAAGGCCAACAATGCGTTCCTTGCACCAATGTGAATGGCCATGGTAAGGGGAATGCCTATTCCCCAGAAAAATTGATCAAAACTATTTTGTGCAAGGTGCGCAGCATGAAAAACTCGAGGGATGAACTCGATACATGGTGGGTGACGAGGCGTCGCCAGTGTAATACAATGCAGCGAGTCTGTGGTTCAGAAATGGAAGTAGTTTGGCAGTCTGGTTGCTTGGATGGGTAAACGTGGTTTGAAACATTGTGCAGAACTGGTTGGTGGAGCAACTCCGAGAACCAGTCTTGTCGTGGCAACCAATTGTGGTTGGGCGGGTGTAGTGCTCTGAACTGATGTCCGGGCTGTAGGCGGCAACAACGTGGTGTGAGTTACGGTAGTTGTCATGGGGGACGTCGGGGCCGTAGGTGGCAGCAACATGGCCCTGGGCTGCAGCGAAGTTGCCCATGACGTGGCTGGCTCCACGTCCATCAGGTGTGGTGGCGGGAGCAGGACCTTGAACAACGCTTTCGGCAAATTTTTCAAAGCTTCCAAACATTTCTGGATTTGGGCATCGTGCTTCAATGGGCTAATATAGTCAGTTAACTTCGGTGGTCATCAGCAGAAACCATGCCTGTATGCGTCTTCGTAGAAGCCTGTGGAGTGCACCTGGTGCATTTGTTGAGTGCGGTGCTGCGGTGCATCGTTGCGGCCTTCGTATTGGTGTCTGTCATGGCTTGTAGTGTGGAATTGTTGGGTTTCTTTCCAGTGGCGGTCATCACAAGAGTGCGACTCGTGGCGTGAGCATTGACTTTCCGAGTAGCGGGCAGGCAGCGTTTGTTTGGCTGGTGCTGCTGACTTTGTAGATTTGTCCTTCGGCTGCAGCATTTCCATCTGCGAACTAGATTGACGGGCCTCTTCGCAAGCTTTTTGTTGATTGCGTTGTTCGTGGCGACGGGTTGTTCATTCGCTGGGCGTCTTGCCACCCTCAGCACACAAAGTACTGGGTGGCGGCGCTCGCCGGGTGCGTGGCTCGTCTGTCGTACGCGTTTTGTGAGACTTACGGTAGTCAGCTTCATCCTGAAGGTGTTGTTTGCATTTCAGGGAGTGTTCATAATGTCCGGGTTTCCGAATAGGCTGGCCATGGTGATCTAAATCCAGCACAGACGTGCTGAGAGCCTGTGGGGTTTGAACATCCATAGGCGCCGTTGGTGGCAATAGAGTCGTGGGCGGTGGTGGTTGTGGTACTGGCGGCCATGGTGGTGCAGTGGGCGGCTGTAGGGCCGCTTGAGCGATTGCCAGAGCCGGTTGAGCGATTTGAGGAACCAATGCAGCTGGCATCAGTTGCTGCAGCAAAATACGTTGTATCTCCTCCTTGAGCGCATCTGGGTAATCCATCCAATTGTGTTCCGGGAACAACATACCAGGCGGCGGTGACGAAAAATGGTACGTGGTGAGAGCTGCTGCTAGTGCTTGCCATTGCTGATCTGAAATGATATGTTGCGAAAAACAAACAGGAGCACTATACCTGGCAGCGGCAACAGTGGCAATAATCGGAAGTGCGGGCAGGGTTGCGGGAGTGGCCAAATAAATGCACAAATCCACGGTGGGCCCCGTCAGAGGCAATACTGTTGCCGGTTCTGTAGGCACAATGTCCATTGATGTGGACTGGTCGATGGTGCTTTCTTCGGGTATATCCCTTAGCGTTTGATCCGTGGTGGTGTTTGTTTCGGCCTCCATCATGGTGGGTTGGACCGGAGTAGATTCGACCATCCGCACCAGGGCGAGTGTTGATATTTCGTCAAGCGTCCATTTTAAAAAATCGAATATTTGCGTGGCCGTCGCCTTAAGATTGGCTGTTGCAGCGGGTGGAGGAAGGGCCGACGTGTCAGTTGACAGTGGCAGCTTCGTGATATTCAAATCAAAAATCGGCCTGTCCAAAAGCTCATCGTCAGCAGGCTCTACATTTATCACTGAAGTTGGGCGATCCAGTAGTTCCTCGGTGGTGAGTTTGTGCACTGAGGCCGTAGTCGACAAGGGGTACGTGTACACTGGCGCAGGGAATGAAAACCGATTTTGAAAGTCGATGATGTTGAGGAAAGTTGAGTAGAAATGAAAACGGCTATCGGGATTGGCCGTGTAGTCGTATTCGTCAATCTCTATTTGTTCAACAGATGTTTCCATGTGGAATTCCTCGTCAGAGATGATCAGGCATAGAGGGAACCAGTTGCAGACCTATGTTCCGGGGTCGCTTGCAAAGGACAGCTCTCACTCCGGTATACGGTTCATCCATTCAGTGAGATGTGACAGTTTTAGAATGCCGTTCGCATTGCTGAATCAAAGTTTTGGGGGTGGCGAAGCAACAAATTGTTAACCTAGGCTTATTCAGCGGCAGAACAAGGCGAAGCCAGAAGTGCAGCCAACTGCATGAAAGTTGTTAGGCCTCAAAACCAGTCACCATCCACCTGTAAAAAACTAAAAATGGTGATGGGGTGATAACGGTAATGGGTACCCTGGTAGGTCCAGTCGCATAGCGGTTGTTCCGCGGCGATGCTTTCAATCCACACGTCGTCAACCTCTTGCAGAAGTGGTGGCAGGGCGGGATCAGATTCCTATTGAAGGTGATCGCGGATAGCTAATTTGTACCATACATGTAACAGAGCTCCGAGGTCTGGGGGGTGGGGTTGGAGCACTTTTTTGGGGCTGGGGGTCAGTAATTCTCGAAAGGTGGGGGGGAGGGGTCCCTGAAGGAAAAAAAATTCGATTTTTTCCATGAAAAATGTCCGAAAAACGGTTTAAAAAGTAGTAATTTTTGTCTAAAAATGATTAAATATGTACTTATGGCGCCAAGCCTCGAGAAAATTGACGTTTTTGACCATTTTTTGCTCAAAAATTGACATTCTTCAAGGAAAAAGTGACACTTTTCAGTATTTTCCGACTAAAGCTATGGGGGTCTTTAGGGCTATCATATGGCTAGCCATAGGATTGGAAAATCCTGGGGGGGGTCGCCCAATGGCTATCCATATGGTCGACGATTTCTGGGGGGGTTCCCATTGCACTTCCCCCCAATTACAAGTATGATTTGTACATAGGCGAAACCGGAAAGTTGATTAATTCGACGAGCTGGTCCGTAAGGCTGCTCTTCATGGCTGAAGTAACAGCTGCTTGAAGTCATTTCGGGTCATCCAATATCGATCTAGGTAGGAGCATACCTGTACTTGGGGGGGTTGGGGGGACCCTCCCTCCAACTCGGCCAACCCTGTACCCAAAATCATTTCCCCTCCCCAACCCCCCTCCAGTTTGGGAAAAATTGAAAAAATTTTCAAAAAAGTGTGTGTTTTTTGGCCTTTTTTTGGAAAAATTTCGACTTTTTCCTACCCCCTTCCAAAATTTCAGATTTACCCCCCCCCCCCAACTGGTTGAAGGTCTTACAGGTATGCTGGGGGGAGGTTGGGTATATGGTTGACCAAGTTGGGGGGGGGTCCCCCCACAACCCCCGACCGGCCCAATTCATACCTGTAAGACCTCTAACCAGTTGGGGTGGGTAAATCCGAAATTTTGGGGGGGGGGGTAGGAAAAAGTCGAAATTTTCCCCAAAAAAGGCCAAAAAACACACTTTTTTGAAAATTTTTTTTTTCCAGACTGGGTGGGGATTGGGGGGAATGATTTTGGGTATAGGGTTGGCCAAGTTGGGGGGGTCCCCCCCTCAACCCCCCCCAAGTACAGGTATGGCCCAATTACAGGTATAGGTAGGAGGGCCAGATCTTTTCGTCTGATATGTCCGGGGATTTGTTCCATTCGTCCTTTTGCTTCTTCTTTTTCTTTTTAGGCACTTTCGGGGCCTTGAGAAGCTTCGGGTGCGTCATACGTGTCAAAACTTTGACGCTGCGAAAACCGTTAAGCACCGTTCCGTATCAAAGAGACCCACCATGGTCAGATGATGCACAATCAAACATCAAAAATTTGTATGCGGAAAGAACCTCGTCTCGCATAATTGCAGGGAGGGCGATTTGTGACATAGTGGGATAAACTCTATCCGCTGAATCAGCAGGTAGAACTTCTGACAGTGTGATGTTGTGAAAAGTGGCGATTATTGTTTCCATGAGATGATCAATTTCGGGGGCATCCAACGAGTCGTAGGGAAACATCCCGGGAGCATTGTATACCTCGGGGATGAAGCCGTAACAGCCAAAAACAATAAAAGCAGATAGTAGGCCTCGAGGGCGGTGCATGCGAGAAAGTCTGATTGTAGGAACAATGTCGCCAGGTTGTTGAAGAAACGCAAGGGGGCGGGAAATCTGAGCATGGGTTTCGATACATCCAGCACCCACATGGCGGAAAGGGTGACTTTCAAAGTGCGCTTTTCAGGGAAAAACCCTATTCTCCGAGCCAGCTCCTACAGCGGCCGGGAGAGGTCAATGTTGCAGATTATGCGGTAGGCATCAAAATGGATCGCTTTGACGAGGGGGTCCTTATTCTTCTTTTGGCAATCAGTCTGGAACTGGGTACCTAACAGGGCGTATATTCCCGCCCAGTCGTTGGCTCCATCGAAGGAAACAACGATGGTGTGTTCGCCGTCGACCAGGGAGAATAGCGCGGTCCAGTCCTCCAGGTAGCGGCGAACCTTTCGAAACTGTGGACGTAGCGCGGATAGCTAGATGCTGTAGAATCGGCTGGCATGGGCAGGGTAAGTTGGAAATTTTCATATCGGCGGCCATAATCGACTCGGTGTTGAAGCCGACCAAAGTGTAGCCACAGAAGTTTGGTGTGGGTTGGGCGGCCAAGGCCTGCCCCAAACTTCGGGGTGAAAGGAAGATCGGTGGCGGCAGCAGGTTCCGAGGTCTGGGGTACATAGAGATGTACTAAGATTCCAAATCAGCTGTGTGAATCAATCATTTGACATTGTTTTCTCAAACAAGAGTGAGCGCAATATTGGGCATAGGACACAGGGAGTGCTAGATTGAGGAAACAAAATAGGGTCTAAAGGTTGACTTGAAAATGGAACCAAGAAAGATATAGCATTGATTGCTGTTCCAAAAAGGGAGACATGCCTCGGGGAGATGGCGGCTTGGGCGGCAATGTCACTTTGACGAGCACATTTTGTCAACTGGATTGGGCTACGATAGCAAGATGACAAGAGTCATCGTATGCGGGGGTCAAAGCACCAGCCGGTTGTGGCGTAATAGTTACCACAACTTGACGATGATGGGATCGCGGCTGCTGACCTTGGGTTCTGGCGCAAGACTACATAGTGAGGGCGTTTCCCATGGGTTCCCAAGCAAAAGAGCATGCAGAAATAAAGCAAAGAAAGTGTAAAAATGAAATGTACCATCACAGGTGAAGCTCAAATCGATTTGGTGGGGCTGCTGTTCCGCCCATTGTATGTAACCTTCGTTAACATTTATTAATTCGCGGTACAATGGGGGTTCATCAGCTGCGGAGGCGGAAGAAGTTAAGGGTGTCGTCATGTTGAAAAATATTTTTGGGAGCCGCAGGAAAATGCCACTATGGCGGGCGGAAGTGAGAAATAGAAATGAAATAGTAAAGGAATAAGCCGCTGTAAGGTGAAGAAAGTGTAAAGTAAGAAAATGCAAAACTATGGTTATGAACAAGCGATACAAACACCACTATGTTAATGGGAGCTAAAATCAACCTTTTCCAGTTAGTCTTATGAGAGTGAATACGGCCAGGGTCGGGCGGAAATAAACCAAACGGCCTCGCGCGGAACAGAACCTAACATTAAAGAAGACACCCCCTCCTATGGCGGAAGTGTGGAAAACTGGGAAACAGGAAAGGGCGGTGGTGTAAAGTTGGTAGATCTTTCACTGGTGCTGAATTGGGCATAGAGAATGTAACCGAATGGGTTACATTTAGTCCGCAATCGTTGTCTCGTCAACATGGTCACCATGAACTAAATTAAACAAAATGTGAAAGTTATGTACAACTCAGCGTGATGAGCGCCATATCACAAAAGATAAATTTCAAAGCAAACTATTGGTGGCGTGAAGTGTGAGGCAAACATGGTCTGCCAGTTTCGAGAGCAAAAACGTCTTTGGCCGGGCGCGGTATGAATGGTTTCAATTGCGTCTTGGAAACAGTTTGCAGCAGGCGGGGTGCAGCAAGTGAATCAATTGTGATGACGTTTTCGGCTGCCGGAGACGCATCTGTGATATTAAAAGGACCAATGAAATCAGGTTGGATTTTGTTCGCCTTTCACGTGTTGGTCAAGAGGGCAAGATCGTTGATGGAGAATTTGTGTGCTCCGGCTTTGGGATCGAAGTATTCTTTACTGACTGTGGCGGCTGCATCAAGGTTAGCTTTTATCTTCTCATGCATCTTTAGTTGCGCTTGCATGAGGGCATGCTGATACGCGTCGTAATTGAGCCGCAATGTGAGTCCGCGGGTGCAGTCGTAGTCAAAGGTTATGCGCGGTTTGTATCCTCACAATAAGCTGAAGGGCGAGTGGCGTGTAGCTGTATGCGGCATTGTGTTATAGGTGAAGACGGTGTATGGCAAGTAGCGTTCTCAGTTGTCCGGATCGTGGGTGGTGTACTTCTTCAGTTGGGCAATCAAGGTTTGATTGAAACACTCGACCATTCGGTTGCACTGGGGGTGATACGCTGTTGTTTTGACTTTTTGTATTTTGAGTAGCTCGCAAA
Organism: Romanomermis culicivorax; assembly: GCA_963922205.1. Lineage (NCBI taxonomy): Eukaryota > Metazoa > Nematoda > Enoplea > Mermithida > Mermithidae > Romanomermis > Romanomermis culicivorax. Next base: position 207,943 of record CAWUHX010000265.1, on the reverse strand, counting down.
TAGCCTGCATGAGCTTTGACGTGAAGCATCCACCTTGATCGGAAAGAAGAAGAAGGGGGCTACCGTGTGTGAGGAGGATGTTGTTCACGAAGCATTCGATGATTGTTGAAGCCTTTTGATGGGGTATGGGGTCCGGGGAAACCCATTTCGTAAAGTAATCCCGAAAAACAATAACGTATTTGCGTTTTTCACCTACCGGTGAAATGTTGACAATATTGGTGGCAACAATCTCAAAAGGATGCTTGGATTGGATCCGCAACAGCGGCAGAAGCAGTGCTATGCGCGGCCTTGTCAGTTGGCAAATTTTGCGGGTCTTGATCCAATTGCGGATGTTTTCTTCCTTGCGAGGCCACCATAAATGAGCCTTGATGGCTGCGAGCATGCGGCTTGATCCTTAGTGATTCAAAATTTTTGCGCCCTGGAATTGGTGTAGTGTTTGATCAACCATAGATGCAGGAACAACTAACTGGCGGTTGTCTTTGATCTGCGGATACAAAAGACCATCTTCGCTGAACAAGACAGGTGGATGTTTCATGGCGTTTTTCATTTGGAGGGTGGCGATGATTTTGGTGACAGCGGGATCAGCGGCTTGTGCTTGTTTCACTTCCTCGTGGGAGACAATTGTTTTGGCTTCGACCGGAGGTGGCCGGAAATCGGGGGCCAACAGTATGGAGTCAGAGAGTGTGGGTTGACTGATGGTCTTTTTGGTCATTGCTCGAGTGGCAGGGTTGACGTCCACATCGATTTCCAAGGGTGGTGAGGCCACTTCTGGGAGTATATCGGGTACCGTTAAGTCAGCGGCTGATGATGCACCATCAGGGCAAAAATTTTGTCAGAAAATTTTGGCCGTTATGTTTTAAGTATTCGGGATCAGTGGTTTGTCGCCGTCATCTGTTCTGGACAGAAAATCGGGGCAAGCGTTGTCTTTGCCTTTCACGTATTCATCCCTGTAATCGTAGTCTTGGAGGTTTATTGCAAAACCTTGGAGGCGCGAGTTTTGGTGTTTTTCGTCTTTGAGCCATTCCAGGGCTTGTGGTCAGTATGAACGATAACTTTTTGGCCATAAACATAGTGGCAGTACATCCTGAAGCCATAGACAATGGTGAGGCATTCGCGCTCAGTTGTACTGTAGCCGGTTTTGGCGTCAGTGAGTAGGCGGCTGTTGTAGGCGATGACCCATTGATCGTTTCCATTTTCCTGGTACAAAATTGCTCCAATGGGGGTTGTACTGGCATCGGTTTGGATAACGAATTGAGCTTTACTGTTGTAGACCGGGTAACAGAGAAAGGGCAATGATGTGAGGGCTTTCTTGATACTTTCAAATGCAGCATGGTGTTCCTCCGTGGCGATTGATTGAGCATCTCTCCGGAGGAGTGCATACAATGGACTAGACAAGGTCGCCAATTTCGGGATAAATCGCTTGCACCATTGAACTAAACCTAGAAAACACTGCATACCTTTTTTGGTAGTCAGGAAGGCGTAGTCGGTGATAGCCTTGACTTTCTCTGGATCGACAGCAATCCCAGGGGCGCTAAGAAGGTGTCCCAAGAATTTGACTTGCGGTTGCAGGAATTTGCCGCAGCAGGAATTGGCGTAAGATTGGCTGCGTGGAAGGTGTCGAAAATGATTTGTAAATGCTCCAAATGTTCTTTAAAGGAATTCGAGAAAATGATAATAACATCAATGTAGATAAGGCAAATTTTCCGAATGTACGGGCAGAGGATTCTTTCCATTAAGCGTCGGAATTCAGTGGCCGCATTCTTCAATCTGAACGGCAAAACTTTGAATCGAAGGGTCGCCATGAGCCATCTTTCCTTTTTACCAGGAACAGTGGCGCAGCCCAGGGCGAGTCGGATTGTTCGATAAAGTCGTTGTCGAGCATTTCTTGAATATGGGGGCGTACAATTGGTCTTTGTTCCATTGCAGTGCAGTAGTAATGGTTTGATACAGGCTTTGCAGTGCCGGTGTCAATGCTGAGGGTCAATTCGCTGATGATAGTTGGTTTGTCACCGGGCAGGCTGATGACATCCCAGTTCTGTCAAAGCATATAGTGGGCCTTTGTTTTTTGTGCAGCAGTAATGTAAGTTTTTTCGGTCATCTTGTTCAAAGCGAAATCCCTTTTTCGCTGGTCGGTATGGCAAGGGAGTGATTTATTGAGGGCCGCTGGTTTGTGGTCAGTTAAATCGCCGTCCGCAGCAGCAGTTGCTACCTGACAGTCGATAGGGGATTCGGCCTGACCTAGTGTATGTTTTACCATTGCGATAAGTTGGTTCGGGCAAAGTTTGATGCTATTCGGCGTTTTATTGATGAACAGTAGTGGGCAGTGACCATTGATGATGTTGATGATTGCAGTTTCGATTGGGAGTTCTGTGGCTACGCTATTGGTTGATAGTAGTTGAACAATCATGTCTGGAATAGTTTCTGTTGTTGTAGGGAAGACAGTGCTGTTTACCCATTGCTGGCAATGTGGGAAAATGGAGACCGATGTGGCAAAATGGAGACCTAGCCCACACCAACCATTGAGGAGGGGGTTGGTGTGGGCTAGGCTAAGCTTGCCGTATCGGTTGTTGGACCTTGATTTCTTCAGGTTGGCTGAAAATATTGGATTTATTGTCATAGAAACTTACTTGCTCCTCTTTGGGGATCTCCTCAAGAATGTTATCGTTCGAGGCATTTAAAAACAATTCCATTTGAGGGCCAACCGAGGCGATTACTTTGAGCCGCAGCTTCACACCTCGGATTTCGATGTAATTTTCCTTGAAGTTTGAGATCGCATGGATATCCGGCTTCAGGAGAAAATCAGTGCCGATGATACATTGATCATTTCCATTGTCCTCGAGAATTACACACTTGATCATATGTTCACCGAACGCAGATTCCATCGTAATGACTACTGGGCCATGGGCATTGACAATCCCACCATCGGCTACTTCTGTTTTTCCACAAATCGGGAGTTGAAGCGATTGCTAGTCCAAAGCGCGTTTGACTAATCCTGAGGACAATACAGAGCATTGGCCACCAGTGTCAATGAGCGCGTGTGCCTTGATGGCGCTAAGTTTAATTGGAATTTGGAAAGCTCTTGTAGAAGCGAATTTGCAAACAAAAGTCTTTGAGGATGGCGTGAGATTGTCGATCTGGCAAACAGACAAACAGATGTGGCAGGGATCTCTGAAGACGTGGCCGGTTGCATTCCAACAAATGATTCCAGGGCTCACGATGGGGGCGGCAGATGCTATTTCTTTAGACGGGACGACCATGTTGGCGGCGGAAGTTGAATTATTGATTGCCTGTGGGTCGAGAGCAGTCGTAGAGATGGTAGTGGATGATGGCAAGTCCAGTAGGGCCAGCTGAAGTTCCGAAGACTGAGAACTGGAGCTCGAGGAATCCATGGGCGTTGTTATATGGGGCTGGCGCAGCATTGTAGTGTATGTGTTGTTCCCATAGCGCCAGAAAATGTTGATTCAGGTAGATGGTGTAGGTGTTCTGAACAAAATCATTCGGGCGATTTATAAGATTACCTTCATAAAAATAATTCCTCGCACTGTGGGAGTAATTTGAACCTCTCTGGGGCGGTGCTCCGCGGTAGGGTCTCCAATTGCCTTGGCCACAGATATCGTTGGAGTTGATCCAGAAATTGGTTTGCAGCAGTTGCGCAGCATAGGTTGGACAGTTGAAATCTTGCCGATTGGTTCATTGAGCATTTTGTCCCTTGAGCCAAATGCAATCTTCAGTATTGTGGGTGCGAGACTTGTGGGCGTTGCACCAAAGGCCTGTAGGTTGCATGATGCGGGGACGATCTCGACTTGCAGATCAGTCGAAACAGTTGGCGTAAGTCTCTCGAGGTTGAGATTGGTGGCGAGGGCTGTGTCGCCAGTTACTGGATTGAGTTTCCTCGGGGCGTTGCCGTGATTTACGTTCTTTGTGGTCGCCATCATATTGTTGAATCAATTGCTCCAGAAGTATCTCTGTGTGCAGTGGCTGCTGCGGAGGTTGTTCCAGCTGCTGCCGTTGAAAAGAGATGAATTTATTGGGAGGTGGGGCGGAATTTTGCGGGCGGCAATCAGTTGAGAGTGTGCGGTCCCGATAGCAGTCCTGTGATCGATCCATGCTAGGGCGGCAGTCAAAACAGCGATTGAACGGCAGCGGAGATCTTGCCTGCTGTGTTTCGGGGTCAGCTTGGTTGATGAGAATGGGCAGCTCTGCGGTTCCAATTTTGGCTTCCTTGCATTGAGAATGCTACAGGCTTTGGCGACAGTGTTGGCCAATTGTTGGATGTTTGTGAAACTTTTCACTTGTTCTCGGATTGTTAATTGGTAGAAAACAGTTATTTTTGTCAAAAGGGTGTCAATTACTTGTTTGTGCCGAAAAGTTTGATCTTCATCTTGATATAACAATTGCACATAAGTCATTACCTTGCTCAAAATTGTGGCAGGTTCCTCTCCGACTTTGGGGGTGATCGACGCGAGCTCACGTTTGAGAGTCATCTGGTTGCAATCCGGGACTACTTGGAACATGAGGAAATTTTTTGCATCTTCGTAGCATGTCATATCTTGAATCATATTGCTTGGCGTATCGCGGGTAAGCCGGCCCAGTGCGCTCATCTTGACGTAGTTTGAGGCATTGTATCCAAGCTCATTCTCTAAAGGAATGGAAAAGCGTAGGAGGCATTTGTTCATCGCGGCTCTGTCGATAGTTAATGGGTGCATATAGTCGACAACAGTTTTGATGCGGCTATCTTCTTCGCGATGGGACGTGCGCGGCAATTCGTATCGAGGTTGTGGATGATCATAATAGTTGTGGCGGGTAGTCCGGGAAACCAAAGGGGTTGGCCCCAGGTTGAGGGCGTCTTTGAGGTGCAGAATGGGATCCTTCCTCTTCTCCACGCGCGGTATGAGAAAATTCGTTATTGTACAGGGTATCGGTCGACGGCGCTTTAGGTTTGACATGAATTGGCAGTCAACCAAAGACCTGAGCCAGTTCAGTTTCACAGAGAGTTATATTCGGGATATAAATATCTCGCTTTTCCTCACGGTGAAACTGTGAGGTCACTGGCAGCAGTCTTGGTGTGGGTGAAGAGCGTGCGGCGGCTGCGGGGGCCGTTGTTGAGATCAATTGTTGAATCTGTTCTGCTAGGGTGGCGAAGCGTGTGTTTGTGGATTTCACTTGCTCTTGGATTTCGCCTTGAACACGTAGTTGTTGGGCTTGCAATTGATTGGAAATGGCACTGATAATTTGATCAATCGTTTTTACTGTGGGAAAGTTATTGGTTATTCGCACAGCGGCGGTGCTGAGCTGGTCCAACAGGTCGCGTGCTTCAATTCAGAAATTATGGACTTCGTTAGCCTTTGCAATTGCTAGACTGCTGCGGTGATTGGTTACTGAAGCGCGGGTGGCGGTTGTGGCCTGCGGTGGTTCAGTGTTGATAAAGGAGTCCAATGAATTGGTCCTGGCAATGGTTTGTTTGTTGTTGCCTTGGGCGGCAGTGCTAGACGGCAGTATCTGTGATACCGCCGGTGCGCTAGGACATATAACAGCTGCGATGAGGGGGTCTTGACTTCGCGGTGGTGGCGCCTGAGAATTGACTATTATGGGGTTTACGGAAATGAGCAGTACTTGAGTCTGTGTGGTCCTGTCCAACGCGGAGTTACTGAAAGTAGACAAGGGCGGGTTGTGGGGTGGGAGGCTTACCATGGGTACCCCTGATTATCGCGTAATATTTATCGGCTGCGGCAATAACATCTGGTCGAAACTCAAAGCGCGGCATGCGGCTGTGTCAGCATTTGACAAACTTGATCAGGATGGGAGGCATGTGAGATCTGGCGGTGTGTGGCTTACTTTCGGCATCTTTTTCTGGAGGGTATAATAACCTTTTTTGTAACCTTGAGCGCAAATACGGCGTGGTCGAATTTTGAAACTTGGGGTTGTATTCGCATGCAGGGCAATGGTGGGGAAAGGAAGCGTACAATCCAAACAGTCACCAGTGTTGTATTTGAAAAGTTGTGGGGGCTTTGGTCTTTGAGTTCAGGCACGATTGGGATTCCAGGGGTTCGTCCTTAATATAGGTATTTCCCATGCCCATGCTTATCCGTGTAACTTAATTAATTGTACTTAAACCCGACACAAATGTTCCCACCAATCAAGGAAAAGTTGCTTCCTTAATTGTCTCCCAAATTAAATACAAACTGGAAAGGAGAGACCTTTCTAATTTTATCTTATGTAATTGAAAAACACTTACTTACAAACAAAAGGGGGCGAGAATAGAAAATGGTTCACTCCCACGCACTAAGAAGGAAAACAAACAAAGGAGTGTGTGCAGAGAGGCGGCGAGTGGAGAGAAAATAGCCAACGGGGCACACGTTATCAAAACACAAAAAAAATAATACACCATGAGAGAGCCAGCACACACGTACCAACGTGTGCTACAGTAAGATGACTGTTGATGGTCTGCGTCCCTCACTCTGCTTGGCACATGAGGGCCTCATTCGTGGATTGACAAAATCGGCTGAAACACACTACAACACATTTACACTTAATGTATAAAGTTCAAGCAGAGGCAAGCTGAAAACATGCATCTAATTGGAAAGTGGGTCTGAGCTGGCCAGGAAAATAAATGACAATTGTCTGATGAAAATTTGTCATTTTTCTCCAGTGCTTCCTATAATATATGCTAGGTATAGGCCGGATCGACTTTTTTGACGATAGCAGATCCAGATCCGTATCTTAAAAAATGTGATTCAGTGGATCTGGATCCAAAAAATTTGATTCATCAGATCTGGATCATGAGCGACAGATCCAATTAGATAATAGATCCTAATCTTTCAATAAGTATATGTATTATTATGTCTAATTTGTCTAAAATTGAGCTGTATGAATTTATATTCATTGTTGTCAATAGATTATTGATGATTGAGGTGTTTGTTTATTGAAATTGCTCACAATGTGCATTAAATTGTATTCATGTTTAGATTAATATTGATTTCATCAGAAAAGAAATAAAGAAATGAAAATTTTTTTCAGAAATTATGGATTCAAGTTTTTCTTTCACTAGCGGAGTGTGGGACTACTTCACAGTGTCCCCACATGATGAAGAAAAGGCAAAGTGCAATAAATGTGGAATCCAGTTATCCAGAAAAGGTTGTGGTACTGGATGTCAGAGAAAACATTTGGAGAGGAAACATCTAGCAATATATAAGCAGTTTGTGGCTAAAGAAAAAAGATAGTGAAAATAGAAGTAACTGTAGAACAAATTGCCACTAGTTAGCTATTTTAAAGAATTAATTTTTGTGTTTTCTTTAAAGATCGCCATCAGGTCTAGATCAAAAAATTTAGGCTGATGTTGGCAGATTGAGATCTTGATACCCGGCCCATCCCCAATAAATGCATGTTCTTAAACGCTCTTAGATGGTGATTAATAAATTGGTCACTTCAGCCTCTTAGGTCGAAACATCAAAGATTTTTTTTTCTTTCCTATATGTCAGAATGATTAATATTGTTTGTTGCTGCACATTAAGTTCTGACTTTACATACGTTCGAATTTCAGGAAGATCCCGTGTTGGTATTCAAACAGCTACAGTTAGTGTTATTCGTATTATTAAAATCGAACGTTGATCCCAATTTCTTACGTAACGACGCCAATTTCGCCAAATATTTAGCCGAAAAAATAAAGCCCCTGTTCATTGAACATTTCCGAGCGGATGGCTTACGATTTGTAACGCGGAGTGAGTCGGAAATTTTGAAGAGACTCGTCGTGGACTGTTTAGAAGCCTCTGAAAGTCCGTTCTTCACTAATGAAGAGTTGAACAAAATTTTCAACTGTTTGAATAATCGAAAAGAATATCACGATCAACGGTGGTGATGTCATGTTGTTTCTGTTCTGAAAATGTGAGTCCGTCTATTTTAATACAAGATTTCTGAGGTGTTCTACGATAAGCTGATCTCAAAATCAGTTATTTTGGATAATTTTGTCCGCTGAGTTCCATGGTATCATTGGTTTTGTTTAAAAATGCAAGTTCGCACGGCTACAGTATGCCAAAGTTTGAAATTTGATAAATTTTGGGCGTTTTTCTGAGGTCTTGCTAGCCAAGCGATATTTCAGGATCAGGATGGTCTGACTTGATGAATGGATATTCATTCTACAAACGAGAGGATAAGCTTTTGATGTAATATCAACAGTAAACAATTGAAAATTACGCGTTTTATGAGAATTTAAATGTCAAAAATGAGCCATCAAAATTGCAGAAATTGGATGGGTGTAATAAACTGATCATGAAAATCAACTGGTCAAACTTTCGAAAAAGAGTAGCTTTTTAAGAAAATTTTTGAGTTTTTTTGAAATTTTGGAAATTTTCGGGTTTATTCCAAAATTTTGGGTTTACCCCCCCCCCCCCCCGCCCCAAGCGGTTAGACCTCTTATAGCTATGATCAGATTTCATATGATAATCAGCATTTTGCACTTTCAACTTGTATCAAATGGTGTGAATTTAATACACAAAAAATTGCAACCACATAACAAAAATTTACATCAAAATTTCCGTTTATACTGTATAATCTTGCTTATTTGATTGATGATTTTTCAACCAAATTTTCCATCGACGGCTTTTTCTGTCTGAAGATTTACCACAATTGGCCCGATTGAATTCATTAATAAGACATCTTAGAGGAAAAAGAAAAAATGTAGATTTTGTGCATATTACACCCAATGCAGATCTAATTCAAGGTTACTGTATGGAGGATTTTGAATTTTGATCAATATGTTTAATTGCTACATGTGTCTCATGGATGGCTTACTGTATCTAAATACGAAACAATTAGTCTCATGTGCATTAAAATGTAAACACATGCTTCAGACTAGATCCAGGGAAAAGCTGTGGGCAAGTTACTGTAGCTATAGTCAGATTGAGAGTCTTACTTTTTTCAGCCCTCGATTGATGTGAATTCATGAATTCAAACCTTAGATGATATGTACGCTTTCTGAGAGTCATTTTTTGAAGCAGCTTCACTGTAGGTAAACTACTGTAGCTATAGTTGGATTTAGAACCTTATTTTTTACTGACGTCAAAAAAATAAATTCCTGAATTCAGAGCTTAAATCGATAGCTACACTTTTAGAAAAGTTATTCCCGGGAAAAGTCTACTGTACCTTGATTACTGTGCTTAAATCAATAAGTACATTTAGAAAGTTTTTCTTGAAAGGAAGTTTGCAGTACCTAAATTACTATAGCTATAGCTGGAACTAGAACCTCAATTGGTATTGATGTTGGAAAAGTGAATTCCTGAATTCAGAGCTCAATAGGTACACTTTTCAAAAGTTATCCTAAAGAAAGTTCGCTGTAACTAGATTACTATAGCTATAGTCACATTTAGAATTTCAATTCATACTGGCATCAAAAAATATGAATTCAGGACTTATAGGTTTTTGGAGGTTTCTTTCTGGGAACAGGTTTACTGTAGCTGTACACTGTAAAAAATTTTTTGATAGGATTAACCTGAAAAAATAGGGTGAAAATAGTTGCCCCATAAATTACAGATACTGACAACCGGAAAATTACATGTCGGGCCAACTTATATTTTCCACATTAGCAGATAGAATCAAGCCGAAATTTTCTGATTGGTTCAAACTAAATTTTCCAACCTTCAACTGGAAATTTTCAGGTTATAATGACTTTTTTACACACGTGACCAGGTAGCATCAACTTGAAATTTTCGGGTTAGATCTGTAACAACCAGATTTTGTGAAGCACTTTACTTTAACCAATTGGACGTTACAGCGAACAAAACGACTATAACAGAGCGGGGGGAACAGGAATGCAGGCGATACATGGATAATAATAATCGACGGCTGCTTTGAGACATCGACAACGATAAACGGGAAATGCCGCGAGTACAACAACTTAACTGCTTCCGAATAAAAAGATGCTCGCTCGCAATACAAAACACTTGCAAATAAACGGGGCGCAGGGGTCGAAAATTGAGAATTACAATAATAACAAAATCACGCTTTGCTTCTCTTTAAATACGACGTTTTTGGCCACTCCCTGGGCGTCACGGGAGGTCGCGCTTCTGTCCATCTTCTTCCGCCAATGGTCGCTTCCTGCTTTACTTTTCATGCTTATTTAGTCACGCCTTTTAACGCTTTTCTAGCCCGGTATGCTTTTCGTGTCTTGCTTGTTTCCTAGGGTGGGCTTAGCCACACCTCTGTGCTTCTGTGCATGCTTCCTGTATCTGTTTCTCTGAATACACATGTTTTGTGGGGCCGTCGCTACCGTTGCACTTGAGACTACTGTCTGGCGGGGCTTTTACTTATTTTACTGTGTGCAGGTGTTGTTTACGATTTTTACAGGGGATTATGGTAGCTGTAGAATGTGTGGTTTAGTGTAGGTTCTAGGGGACCAGCTGCCGTTTGTGCAAATTAATTGTGGCATCTTAATTGGACTACCAGGGTGTGAACAGATCAAAATAAAGTACTTCACATAATTTTATAGGAATGTTTGGGTGTGAATCCCAGACACCCTTGAGACGATAAAATACGAAAATGAAATAATATTTAATAAATGTCTATCACATACAGTATGCTATATATTTACAGTCAGTGTTTTTTTTTGTACATGACCAATTTGCACATGTACAAACAAGTAGGCAATTTTCATTTGTACATATTTGTACAATGAAAATATTAGTTTTTTAAGCGATTTTGTTTGGGTACTTATTGGTACAGATATCGAATCAAATATATTATGATTTTAGAAGAAGTGAGACCACTCTAAATAAAATCAAAAAAATACTCAGCAACAACAAAATTTATTCAACACTGGGCAGGGCCGCACGTCGAAAAATCATTCAAGTAGAGGAAGATCAATTAAGACTCAATTTATTATTTCCATCCAAAAAATTCCAAAATTTTCAATATTTGGAAAATCATAAAATTTATACCACAGTAATAAGGCGCGGTTCACAACATGCAGCACAGTTCCACTGAGACAAGCGGAAATCTCAATTTTTGTTACAAATTTCGGCAAAATTTTGGATTCTTCTTGTTTGTACATGTACAAATGATGACTCAAAGTACATTTGCCGCTAGAAATTTTCATTTGCCGACTGCAAAAAAAAACACTGTTTACAGTACTGCTTTAGCAGGTACAATACATTTCCCTCCTTCCGGAGTTGAACGTCCTCGTTCAAGGGTTTCGAGGGTAGAAAGGATGTCTCGTTTACATGTACCGTAAATGTGATCACCATAATATGTAACGACCAGATTTTGTGAAGCACTTTACTTTAACCAATTAGACGTTACAGCGAACAAAACGGCTATAACGGAGCGGGGGGAACAGGAATGCGGGCGATACATGGATAATAATAATCGACGGCTGCTTTGAGACATCGACAACGATGAACAGGAAACACGGCGAGTACAAGAACCGCTTAACTGCTTCCGAATAAAAAGATGCCCGCTCACAATACAAAACGCTTGCAAATAAACGGGGCATGGGGGTCGAAAATTGAGAATTACAATAATAACAAAATCACGCTTTGCTTCTCTTTAAATATGACGTTTTTGGCCAATCCCTGGGGGTCGCAGGAGGTCATGCTTCTGTCCATCTTCTTCCGCCAATCGTCGCTTCCTGCTTTACTTTTCATGCTTATTTAGTCACGCCTTTTAACACTTTTCTAGCCCGGTATGCTTTTCATGTCTTGCTAATTTCCTACGGTGGGCTTAGCCACACCTCTGTGCTTCTGTGCATGCTTCCTGTATCTGTTTCTCTGAATACACATGTTTTGTGGGGCGGTCCCTACCATTGCACTTGAGACTACTGTCAGGCGGGGCTTTTACTTATTTTACTGTGTGCAGGTGTTGTTTACGATTTTTACAGGGGATTACGCTAGCTGTAGAACGTTTGGTTTAGTGTAGGTTCTAGGGGACCAGCTGCCATTTGTGCAAATTAGTTGGGGCATCTGTATTGGACTACCGGGGTGTGAACGGATCAAAATAAAGTACTTCACGTAATTTTATAGGAATGTTTGGGTGTGAATCCCAGACACCCTTGAGACGATAAAATACAAAAATGAAATAATATTTAATAAATGTCTATCACATACAGTATGCTATATATTTACAGTACTGCTTTAGCAGGTATGTTACATTTTCCTCCTTCCGGAGTTGAACGTCCTCGTTCAAGGGTTTCGAGGGTAGAAAGGGGTTGGCTCGTTTACATGTACCGTAAATGTGATATTCTTATGGGGGTGTTTGAGTGTAACATTGGGGTACATGAAATTTGTAACTGTATAGGGCCCGTTTTGGCGAGGGAGGAATTTGGGAGTCAGCCCTTGTTTACACGAATGATTTTTGTAGAGAATGAGATCACCTGTCTTGTAATGGATGTTTTGAGCGTGCTTGTTATACTGGAGGGCATAGTGGGCTTGGGCTTTTTGTACACTTTTCTGCATGGTTGAGAGTGCTGCTGTAAAATGTGATTTTACACGAAGGGCAGAATCGCCTAAATCAACCATGTAGGATGTGGGGAAAAAATTTAAGGCTGCGTCTGATGGCAGATTAGCCTGTCTACCATGGAGTATTTTGAATGGGAGATACGGGGGGCTATCATTCTTATGAATGTTGATCGAAAAAACGGCATAGGGTAAATAAGTATCCCAATCAGTGTGATTTGAATTGATGTACATGCGGATACGAATGGCTAGGGTCTGGTTGCAATGCTCGACTTCCCCATTAGCAATGGGATGGTATGGGGTGGTATGAATTTTTTGAGTATTGCATAAACTTGTGATCCGTGAAAAGAGATCGGATACAAAATTGGAGCCACGATCACAATGGATGATCTTTGGGGACCCATAAGGGCAAACAATTTTGGTTACGAATAGTGGCAGCAGTGATATCAGGGGTCGGGAATTCCTCTACGTACTTGGTGAAATAATCGATGAAAATGACAATATATCGGTTGCTGTCTTGAGTGAGGGGTAATGGTCCCATGCAATCAACACTGACTCTATCAAATGGCCTAGTCGGCTGAATTGGTACCAAATTCGCATGTATTTTATGCCGGAGGACTTTCTGTGTCTGGCACGGGTGGCAAGTTTTGCAGTAACGTTTGATATCACGGCTCATTTGGGGCCAGAAATATTTTTGCCTGAGCAAGTGTAAAGTTTTCCTGGCAGCGAAATGACCTGTGAATTTGCTGTCATGATGTGAGGCGATGAGATGCTGGACTTGTGACTTGGGGATGTATAGTTTTGCCTGTTTGTTGACTATACGAAAGAGGATGTTTTGATGTACTGCGAATTTGATCATAGTAAGGGGGTGTTTTTTGGCGATTTTTGCTAGAATACTTTTGACAGTTGGGTCAGTGCATTGAAGTTCAGCAAAATTTTTCTGTTGCTCTTCTTGTTCAGTTGCTTCGGCCTCAAGAACAGAATTGATGGTGGATATTTCAGGGCGGGTTTTGAGTTGCTCAATATCAAAAGATTGCTTCGCTGTCTGTGAGGGGAGACAAGAAATAGGATCTGCATTGCGGTTAGCAGTGCCTTTCTTAGGTCGAATGTCTAACTGAATACCGGAGAGGGCTAATCCCCAACGGGCAATGCGAGGGGACGGGTTTTCTTTCTGTAAGACTGCTTGAACTGCAGTATGGTCAGTATGTACAATAACATGTTGCTGGAAAGGATAGGGGCAGAAATACTTGACAAACTCAACTACTGCAAGGGTTTCCAATTCAGTGATCGGATAGTTGCGTTCTGCGGGTTTCAATGTGCGGCTCCCAAAAGCGATGGGGCGATCCTGACCTTTACTGTCTATCTGGCTGAGAATGGCGCCAATTCCAAGTTTTGAGGCGTCAGTTTGCAGAATAAACGGTTTTGTGAAATCGGGATGCTGCAGTATTGGGGCATGAATGAGTAATTCTTTTAGCTTAGTGAATGCGTTTTGCTGTTCAGGCGCCCAGGAAAATTCTGAATTCTTTTTGAGTAGGGCTGTGAGGGGGCTGGATATTTGGGTTACAATTTGGGATGAATCTACGATAATAAAAGGGTAGGCCAAGGAATGACTTAACTTCTTTGGAGGTTTTGGGCGTGGGTATGTCATAAATGGACTGTACCTTATTAGGGTCTGGTGAAATGCCTTGCTGAGAAATGACGTGGCCTAAGTATTGGACTTGGGGCTGGCAGAATTTGCATTTTTGTATGTTTAGTTTAAGGCCTGCTTGGGAGAAATGGGCAAGAATAGTGTCTAAACATTCTAGCATTTGGGCATGGGAGTCTGCGAGAACTAAATCATGGTCGAGGTATACAAGGCATGTGTTCCATTGCAATCCCGAGAGGATAACATCCATTAGCCTTTGGAATGTGGCTGGGGCGTTGGTGAGACCGAAGGGGAGGTAGTTGAACTGATATTGTCTGGCTGAGCAATTGAATGCAGTTTTTTCTCTGTCTGCTTGGGCAATGGGAATGGAATAATAGGCATTGGATTGGTCAAGGGACGTAAAATATTTCATTCCACTCAGGATGTCTAGAATTTTGTTTATGCGGGGCAGGGGATAGGTATCTTTTTTGGTGACTTTATTGAGGCGTCTAAAATCAATGCATAAGCAATGGCCTCCATCTTTTTTGGGGACTAAAACTGTGTTGGTGCACCATGGAGAATCGCTCTGGCTTATGACACCTGCTGCTGCGAGTTGCTCAACTTCTGCTTGTATGATTTGCTTTTCCTTTGGGGAGGTATGAAAGAGGTGTCTGCATACGGGTTGGGAGCCATTGGTGTCAATTGTATGTGAAACAAGAGTGGTTCTACCTACGTCCATTTTGGATTTAGCATATAACGCAGGGTATTTGGATAGGGCGCGTAGAAGTTGAGTTTTTTCTGTTTCTGTGAGGTCACTGGAGGTTAAATTAACGTTTTCTTTTCACCATGTGAATGTATCAAAATGGTTTGGCTGGTTTTGCGTCAAGGGGGTTATTTTAGCGGAAGCATCTTGTTTTGGGATGTAATATGAGATGGTTCCGATGCATGCTCCAGGGTAAAGAGTTTGGGCTGTGTCTTGTGTGTTTAGGACTGATATGCATATGCGACTGTTTTGGTTTTCAGAGAAATTGTAAGAGAGCAAATCAATGAACTTTTCGCTGAACATTTTCCAACTCTATGCACACAATTGAGCCAAAACACAGTGAATCCCAACCTGATCTACGATTCAAGAACAGCCAAGATACGTAAGTATATCGCAAACAATTTTTAGGCAAAACCTACAGTATTTATTGGTGGAGTAACCCAACATTTTGGCGAATGGAGCAAAGGACTAGAGCAGTTTATGGTACTACAAGGCATGAAAGATACTGAGGGACAACTAAAATTAGCATATTTTGAAATTCACTTGGGTGGTGCAGCATTAGCAAAATTTAAGAGTTTAAAAAAATATGAAAATTCACCCCAAATGTACAAACAGTATAAAACTGCATTACAAGCATGTTTCTCCGACCATAGAGACACTGAATTACACCAACATTTTTTGCAGGAATAGAAGCAAAAAAAGATTGGAAACTGTAACCAAATTTTTGTTAGACCTCGAACATCTAGCAACCCTTGCTTACCCCAATTTCAATTCAGACACATTTGAAATGATAGTCAAACCTCTTTTCATGGAGGGCCTGCAAAACGAAATTAGGGATGCAATAAAGTACAGACATTTCACAAATGTAACCAGAATGTGTGACGAGGCAGCTTATGTCAAACAACAAATTTTCAGAAATGGATTGAAATCTAACCACATACCCTTCATGTCCCCCAAACCCAAACCCATTTTTTCATTAGGCAACCACACTGAACAGGAAATCCTACATAAGTTAGAACATCAAGTCACGGAGTTGTAATTGCAAATAATGCAAAATTCTCAAACTCAACCCCAGCATCATAATAGTAATTTTAGACAAATCATATGTTTCCAATGTGGGCAAGTTGACCATTTAGCCAGAAATTGTAATTCACAAGGTACTCAGAAATCATGCGAAATTTGCTTTCGTATCACTCGAGACTGTAAAAGCAGATGCATTCCCTGTTATCAGACAGGTCACCCATCCAACCATTGCATATCCAAAAGCTACTCTGACATAGAATGTTTTCTTTGTAAGCAGAAAGGTCATACCAGTAGATATTGCCCCAACCTAATGACCCATAACGTCTGAAATTGCACTGAAGGGAGACTACCACCACTACAAATGAACATAGATGACCCAGCCCTGTACCCCACATTGCCCACTGTCCAACGTGGATCTCAACATTTTAGATACAATTTTGCCCAACAGTCGTAAGCATTTTGACGGCCAGTACATCCTTGACCTACCTGTTCCTGATAAGGGCAGCACTTCAAAAATTGCATCACCAAAAAGCAGTGACATGTTGAAATCAATACCCCCCCACCAGAAAACAATGAAATTCCACAGAAACGTAAACATCCTGGAAGTGAGATGTCTAAATCTGAACCAGCATAAAAAAAAGGAACGCCCGATGTTTTCAGTGTTGCATGGCCTCACTACAGACCCCTACACATTATGCTGGTGAAAAACTCTTCTTCATACCCCCAAAGCACGAAAAAATCGTAAAGTCCATTTTGCAGCTAGAATTTCCCAAAGTAAAAATAGTGGTAATTGCAGTTCTGTCTCAAACATCATCAGCAAGCCCCAAATCCCCTATCCTGACACATGCATCCACCCTGTTTCTTGTCTCTTTCCAGAGATAAATTCACCCTCCCAATCTCACTTCCCCACACAAGACAAACAGAAACAGCTCAATACATTCACATGGGTAAAAGGCAAAGTAGATTTGACCATACCAAGAGTGACCTGAATGAAATGGAAAAAGCTGAGCTAATAAATTTCTTATCCAAATACCCCACCCTTTACACTGAATGGAAAACGGATGTGAATGTCAGTACACTTGTCTCCCACATCATTGAAACAAATAATTGTAAACACAGCCACAGACCTTTTATTCAGAAACCACCAAAAGCAAAACAAAGCATCAAACAAAAAGTTGAGCAACTTGAGACAGCTGATACTATCAGTCAAAGAAATTCCCCTTCATGTACAACTGGGGGGTCACTCATCCAGAAGAAATCACAATCTCCACTATTCGTCCATCTTCAACCCAGCACAAATTGATCAACTCGCAGCTGCAAGCTCAAGTAAGACTAATCCGCTCCACCACCACATAACGTCTGACCCAACAAACCTCCCTTCATAGAATCCCCCATTGAAGGAGGACTTTCAATTTTGGAAGGAAGGGGATGTAAGATAGGTGATACTATGCTAGAGTAAAATGGATTACTGTATATAATTTTAGTCATGATATATATATTTCTCCACTATGTCTGGTTTTTTCGTCTCATTGATGGCCTGTACATTTTCCGAAGTATTTTGTTTTGAACATTCTTGTATCCAAAATCCATTAGTAACCCAATTAAGAATGCATGCATAATAATTCCTCACATCCGCACCTGGTCCAATAACCTACTCGAGTCCCTATGGATACACATTCCTAAGAAATACAGTATCCCCCCAGAGGCGTAAAAACACCTGCCCATGTAGAAAATGCAACAACCCCAACCCAGACACAAGACTCAGGTGGAACACATGGAAAACAGTGAAACAAACAAAAAACTAAAAACATGTAGGTGTGGCTAAGGATACGGTAGATTAAAGCATATAGGCGCGGAAGTTAAGGATGAATTAAAGCATGAAGGTGTAGCTATAGAAGCATACAGTAAATGGAAGCAGGTAGAGTGAAGCAACAATTGGTTAGGAAAGCAAGACCCAAGTGGACCTCCCATGCACAGCGTTCCCACTCTGTGCTATATGCGACCATTCATGTGTTTGACATCATCTGATGGAATACATATAATGTTATTTCATAGGAATTTTCTCAATAACTGTCTGTACAGTTTTGATAAAAATACATCAATCGAAAGCTCTCGTGATGCTCTACAGTCATAACAGAACAGATATAAATGAAATTCTATTTGAAAATATTGTCTCCCTTATCTAACTGTAACGTACCTGCTAACGCAGTACTGTAAATAAATAGCATACTGTATGTGATAGACATCTATTAAATATTATTTCATTTTCCTATTTTATCGTCTCAGGGGTGTCTGGGATTCACACCCAAACATTCCTATAAAATTAGGTGGAGTACTTTATTTTGATCCGTTCACACCCCAGTAGCCCAATTGAGATGCCCCAATTAATTTGCACGAAGGGCAGCTGGTCCCCTAGAGCCTACACTAGACTACACATTCCACAGCTACCTTAATCCCCCGTAAAAATCGTAAACAACACCTGCACACAGTAAAATAAGTAAAAGCCCCGCCAGACAGTAGTCTCAAGTGCAACAGTAGCGACGACGCCACAAAACATGTGTATTTAGAGAAACATATACAGGAAGCATGAACAGAAGCAGAGAGGTGTGGCTAAGCCCACTGTAGGAAGCAAGCAAGACACGAAAAGCATGCCGTACTAGGAAAGCCTTAAAGGGCGTGACTAAATAAGCATGAATAGTAAAGCAGGAAACGACGATTGGCGGAAGAAGATGGACAGAAGCACGACCTCCCCCGGCGCCCAGGGAGTGATCAAAAACGTCATATTTAAAGAGAAGCAAAGCGTGATTTTTATTATTATTGTAATTCTCCATTTTTGGATCCCCACGCCCTGTTTATTCGCAAGCGTTTTGTATTGCAAGCAAGCATCTTTTCATTCAGAAGCAGTTAAGCAGTTGTTGTACTCGCCGCGTCCCCCCCCCCCTGTTTGTTGTGTCAACGTCTCAAAGCAGCCCTCGATTATTATTACCGGTATCGCCCCCTATTACATGCCCCGCGCCCTTTTTTGTCCACCATAACGTCCAATTGGATAAAGTAAAGTGCTTCACAATTCTGGTCCTTACATATTTTGGTGACCGTACCATACGGTTAACCACTGGAACTCCCTGCCCCAATTAGGTGTACTCTTATCGGGGCATCCCGAAGCATTAGATAATACAGTAGTAATTATTTCCTACAGTAAGACAGTATTCGTAGAAAGCAAACTGGAAATCCCCTCCAATGAAACATTAAGCAATACATTTGTACAAATACAGCGTGAAGCAAAAATTGAAGCATTTAAGCAGAAATCCCAGCATAAACCAAGAATGACCCACCAAACGTAAGATCATTTAGGAGAAATCGTTAGAGAACAGATAAAGGATTTATTTTCTGAACACTTTCGTACTCTACGCACACAATTGACCCAGAATACAGTAAACCCTACCCTAATAGATGATCTAAGAACAGCAAACACTTGTAATAACATGGCAAATAATTTTTACACGAAACCTACAGTATTCACAGGCGGCGTGACCCAACATTTTGGTGAATGGAACAAACGTTTAGAACAATTCATGGCACTCCAAGGCATGAAAGATACAGACGTACAGTTAAAGTTGGCATGTTTAGAGATTCATTTAGGAATAGCCATGTTAGCAAAATTCAAAAGCTTAGCCAATTCTGAGAACCCTCCCAACACATACAAGCAGTATAAAATCGCATTGCAGGCCTTTTTCCCAAACAACCCAGATAATGAGCTACATCAACAATTTTTACGCAAGAGAAAACAAAAGCGATCAGAAACAGTAACTGAATTCTTGTTTGATCTAGAACACCTCGCAACCCCCGCCTACCCTAACTTTAACACAGACGCACGAGAAATGATCATAAAACCCCTTTTTGTAGAAGGCATGCAAAACGAAATCAGGGAAGCAATTAAGTATAGACGGTTCGTGACCCTAAAAGAAATGTCAAACGAAGCAGCTTACATTGAACAGCAAATCGTTATAAATGAGTTAAAGTCTAACGCCCTTCCATTTATACCCCTAAAACCCGAACCCATCTTTTCCCTAACCAAAAATATAGACCAACAGGACTTTTTGCATCAATTAGAACAACAAGTAAAAGATTTACAGTTGCAGATCAAACAAAAACCTCAACCCGCACAACAGAGTAACTACAACAATTTCAGTAACAACACTTACAGCAGGAATAATGCTTACAGGAACGATACTACCCCTAGGCAACCCACATGCTTTCAGTGTGGACAACTGGGACACGTAGCTCGTAATTGTAAATCAGTAGGCACCTGAAAATCATGTGAAATTTGTTTTCGTAATAATCACAGTACACCTGATTGTAAAAGCCGATGCATCCACTGTTCCCAAACAGGACATAGATCTGATAACTGCCTTTCAAAACCCTACTCAAATTTTCAATGTTTTCTATGCAAGCAGAGAGGTCATACAAGTAGGTACTGTCCAAATCAACAAAGTCGTAATTTTCAAAATTGCATTGAGTACAGGCAACCCCAACCCCTAATGGACATTGATGACCCTGCATTCTACTCAACATTACCTGCCATAACTAACGGCCCTCAGACTACTTTAGGAACTATTATGCCCACCACTCACGACCGTAGTCAAGAGGAATACATCCTCGACCTGGATGTACCCGATTGGTGTGCCACGTCACCACCCCCCACGCCTGAAACCGCCAAAATCGAAAAATCGTGGCCCACCATCCCGGCAGACTACAAAATCCCCCGAAAACAGGACACCAAGTCGCCCACCGCATCCGAAACTTCATCGAAAACAGGCCATAATCTCTTGTCCCTCCTCCACAGCCTGACCCCCGAACCTCATAGATTCCGCCCCCGCCAGACACTACTACCGACTCCCACAAGTAAGCAAATCCAAACCCCATCCCATGACTCAACTTCTAAAGTTTTACAGACTGTTCAGATTACAAACCAGCCATCCCCTCAACACAAGGCAAAACACCAACAGCCTCACCAAACCGGCCAGAACGAAAACACACAGTGCCCCGCGGCCTCCACTAAAAAATTCTATTGGCCAATGTTTTGTTTATTTCTTTGTATAATAATCCCCACATCGTGTAGTGCCCAATTTCAGATATGTGGAACTTCATTGAGCGGTCACTCGGTCAGCATACCAAAACTTGTATCATGCATGCCCCCTTCCACAGTAGACAAACCGGTACAGACATTCCAAAAAATCTATATCCCCTCCACTAAGCCTCACATAACAGATGCATACATACAAATGCAGTGTCCGCAGACAGAAAATTTGTACTAATACAGGATTTTTTGGCTCAGAAGGTATTGTCTTTGACCAAACCGAAATGCAAAATCTAACCCCGCATGTTTGTAAGGCAATTGTTATAGACAAAGAACACAACGGTCAAAAATTATACAAAACCCAACCAGGATTTTGGTCAACAAATAACTCCCTAAGCGTAAATTCACACCCAAACATTCCTATAAAATTATGTGAAGTACTTTATTTTGATCCGTTCACACCCCGGTAGTCCAATAAAGATGCCCCAACTAATTTGCACAAATGGCAGCTGGTCCCCTAGAACCTACACTAAACCAAACGTTCTACAGCTACCGTAATCCCCTGTAAAAATCGTAAACAACACCTGCACACAGTAAAATAAGTAAAAGCCCCGCCTGACAGTAGTCTCAAGTGCAACGGTAGGGACCGCCCCACAAAACATGTGTATTCAGAGAAACAGATACAGGAAGCATGCACAGAAGCACAGAGGTGTGGCTAAGCCCACCGTAGGAAACAAGCAAGACATGAAAAGCATACCGGGCTAGAAAAGTGTTAAAAGGCGTGACTAAATAAGCATGAAAAGTAAAGCAGGAAGCGACGATTGGGGGAAGAAGATGGACAGAAGCATGACCTCCTGCGACCCCCAGGGATTGGCCAAAAACGTCATATTTAAAGAGAAGCAAAGCGTGATTTTGTTATTATTGTAATTCTCAATTTTCGACCCCCGCACCTTGTTTTTTTGCAAGCGTTTTGTATTGCGAGCAAGCATCTTTTTATTCGAAAGCAGTTAAGCCGTTGTTGTACTCGCCGCGTTTCCCCCCGTTTGTTGTGTCGACGTCTCAAAGCAGCCGTCGATTATTATTACCCGTATCCCCCCATATTACACGCCCCGCGCCCCTTTTTGTCTGCCATAACGTCCAATTGGATAAAGTAAAGTGCTTCACGAATCTGGTCGTTACATAACTTGTCACATTTTACGCCATGTCACGTGTATGACATGTTGATCTTGGGAGAGCTGGGGAGGTTTGGGTATCTCATCAGGTAGTACCGTGTTTTAGACGTCACATTGATGGTGAACCATATCAGATTGATCCTATTACAGTGAGTAATAGGCTGTGACTCCTGATGGATACTGGCATTTTCCCCAGGCTTCCCAAGTTGGCGTTGGGGCCTAACCTGGCAATTGGTGGCTATAGAGAGGTCTATAGTTGGTTCTCTTGGGTTGTCCTTGGGGTCTTGCTGTAGGGTAATGGACAACGCTGCCAGGCTAGGTGCGACAATCCCCGAGTCCTACTCAGTGAGAGTGGGGACAGGGTCACCCGTAAAATGACCTAAATTATGGGACCCGATTATGAACCAGACAGCCCCTTTTAGCCCGAACCTGAGAGGTGGAGGCCCTACTTATCTGTGGAAACCTTGGGAAACCGACTTAGGAAGGATTTCCCAACAAATAACCCACAAATAACAACAATCCCCTGAGAAGACTCACCTAGTCCTGTTTCTCAAGCGATTACGACGCAACGGGCGGCAAGTCCCTGGATGCTTTCGGTCTTCTGGCACTGGGAGCGGGGGATGCGATCCTCAAACGTCCTAGGCGGCGAGCGGCGGCGAGCGGGAGGGAGCGGGAGCGAGCGGGAGGCGAAACTCCAACGTTTAATTCACGAACCGGGGCGGTCGGACACCTGGCACTGATGGGCAGCGGGGTACTGTAGACGTTAAGCGGCGGACGCAGTGAACACGGGTAAATTTATGCAAATTTATTGATAGTAAGGCGGCGGACGCACAGGTATATAATAAAATTATGCAAATTTGACGAGGAGGCGGCGGACGCGGAGTGACAACTGGACGAAAGCTTGGTGAACCCAAGAATGAGCGAAAAACTAAAGAAACATGTCCTTTTAAGGACATGTTTGGCTACAGCTGCAGCTTGGGCGGAGTTTCTCGGCGCTCAAGCTAACTTCTGCAGCTAGACGCGATGCAGAAGATGCCTATGAGCACATAGACATTTTTTCATTCACATGCGTTTAGCACTGAGGCCGGCTGCAGTGCCTATGCTGAGCTAAAACTTCTTAGCTAGTCGTTTTGCGTAACAAAAACGACGCTAATTTTTGATGATAAGAGGTGCGTGAGCGCACCAAAAATAGCCATGTGCTCGTGGAGCACGACTGGCGGAAGTTTTTAGCTAAAGGGCCTACTGTAGCCCGCGTTTGTAAAGAAATAAAAATACAACAAAACGAAACATAGAAATGCATGAAAAATATAAAAACGAACGTAGAATGCATGTGTAAAAATGAAATAAACAAAAGCATGATCGGGTAATAAACAAAACATGAAAAATAACCAAATGTCGGCATGATCGGAATCACGTGACGTTGGAGAATTGAGCGGCACGTGACACGGCGGTCCTTCGAAAAAGGGCGTCCTCGTCCTTGCAGTGGTCAGTAGTGAGGTTTTATGCGGCGTGTCCGTGGTCGTAGGTCATTCCAAGGTGTGACGGCGAGAGTGGTCGAATAGGTCCGTTGGGTTGTCGGTGGATGAGGCCTTCTTTGATCGTAATTCGTTCGGTGGTATGGTGACCGGAGGTTGTTGATGCGTGGAGTTGCCGACATTGAATATCCTGTGCGAAGGTCTGGAACACAGAAAAGAAAAATTTTCAGGGCAAGATGTAGGCTATCGCAGAGGATGCGCCCAGTGAGGTACAGATTGTCGGGCTATCGCAGAGGATGCACCCTGAGAGGTGTAGGCTATCGCGTGAGGATGCGCCTAATGCGTGACGCTTAGGTTGCTGAACGCTCTCTTCTATCCACTAAGATCCAGCATGGACAAGAGTGGATACTTCGTGAGGGGCACGGCGGTCCTTCGAAAAGAGGACGTCCTCGTCCGTAAGCGGGGACAATGAAGAGAGTGCATCCTGAGTTACGGGTCGGGGACCTCTGCATCAAGATGTGGGTCAATCAGATTTGGTGTGAAGTCCCGGCTTATTGAGGGATACAATAAGGGTGCCGAATCTGTTGCCTGTGAAGTGGGAGGTGTATCCTCTGCTTCACTCGGTTGTTCAGGGGACACGTAAAGTCGAAGCTGGTTGACATGTACAGTGTCTTCCTGATCCATCTCGAGACGAAGTGTGACATTGGGATATGCCACACTTGTTACAAGGTAGGGTCCATCGTAGATGGGCAGCAATTTAGGAGTGAGTCCACGTTTGCTGGAGGTGCGCAGTTTGAGCACCTGATCCCCTACTTTGTACGAGACATCATGTGCCCTCCGGTCGTACGACCGTGCATAGGCTTCCTGTGCTTTCTCAATCCGACTCTGGATTAAGGTTAACGCATTCGTGAAATGACGTTTGACCTCCATATCATATGAGGAAACATTAATGATATGGGCCGGAGGGTTGAATGAGAGCGCGGCGTCAACAGGGAGCATGGGTGTGCGACCGTACATGAGTTCAAAGGGCGAGTACCCTGTTGACTCATTCATGCTGATATTGACGGCAAACACAGCGTATGGTAGGTGTTCATCCCAATCAGTATGTCCTTGATGAACATACATACGTAGCCGTGTGGCTAGCGTCTGATTAGCTCTTTCCACTTCGCCGTTGGTCATCGGGTGATAGGCGGTAGAGTGGATTTTCTTCGTTGCGCAGATCGCAGTGATTTCAGTCATCAGTTTTGATGTGAAATCAGTGCCACGATCTGACTGAAGAATCTGCGGTGCCCCGTGCCGGCAGACAATTTGCGTTACAAACAGTCGGGCTATGGTGTTCGCAGTGATGTCCGGAGTAGCAAAAGCCTCGACCCATTTCGTAAAGTAGTCGATAAAGACTACGATGAAACGGTTGCCAGCTTCGCTAGTGGTCATTGGTCCCATGCAGTCGACACCTACCCGGTGAAACGGTCCCGTGATGGTGATAGGTTTCAGGGTCGCAGTGGTTTTCTGTCGAGCGGGCTTATTCCGTTGGCAAAGATCACACCGCTGACAGAAGGACTTGACATCCCGACTGAGGGAGGGCCAGTGGTATCTGCGAGCAATGAGCCGCGCAGTACGTTTAGCACCGAAATGTCCAGCTAAGATGTCATCGTGATGAGCCCGGATAATGGTAGTAACCATGGATCTGGGTATGACGATCTTATTGGACTCGCCTGTCCATTTCTGAAGGACGTTATCCAACAGATGGTAGCCTCGCACATCATTCTGGTCGCCCAGAGGCTTAAGAGAGCGAATGATGTCGGCTAATTCCGGATCCTCCAGCTGAGCAGCGAAAAGGTCGGGGTGCTGCGCACCGACGGATATCTCGGCATAAGACTCTGATCGTACCGGGCGCTCCGCGCCAACAGTGATCGGTGCTGAATTACTTGAACGCGCCAGGTGCTGCACACCATCGGTCAAGGTCCTTGATCTCGCCAGGTGCTGCGCACCATCGGTGATCATCATAACGTGCCCCTCAGGTCTGTAGAGGGGAGTATCATCAATACTCTGACCGGTGAGGGAGTTAGGATCCGGCAGGCGTGATAATGCGTCAGCATTACCATTAGACTGACCTTTTCGCGGCCAAATTGTCAGTTTGAATTCGGCGAGCGCGAGTCCCCACCGAGCGATCCGAGCAGAGGGGTTAGGCTTCTCCAACACTGCTTTGACTGCGGTATGGTCAGTCTGAACGACCACCTCGTGCTGGAAGAGGTATGGTCGAAAGTGCTTGACGAAATGGACAACAGCGAGAGTCTCCAGTTCTGTAATGGAGTAGTTTTTCTCGGCCGCTGTTAACCCTCGGCTGGCGTACGCGACAGGATGGTCGTATCCATTTTCGTCTAACTGGCTAAGAACCGCTCCTATCCCCGAAATACTCGCATCAGTTTGAAGGATAAAGGATTTCGAAAAGTCCGGATGGCGCAGGATAGGAGGGTTGGTCAGCAGGCGGCGGAGTTCATCGAACGCCTCCTGCTGAGGTTTTGACCACTGGAAAGCAGTTTCCTTCCGTAAGAGCTTGGTGAGGGGCTCGCTGAGCCGGGCACAACCAGGGATGAAACGCCGATAGTAAGACACGAGGCCTAGGAAGGACTTGATGTCTTTGGCGTTTTGTGGAATGGGTAGGTTTTGGACGGCGGCCAGCTTGGCTTGGTCAGGTTCTAGGCCGCTCTGTGAGATGCGATAGCCTAGGTACTCTACCTCTGAGTGCGAGAATTTGCACTTGCTCAGTCTGAGCTTCATTCCACCCCGGCGAAGACGGGCGAACACATCTGCCAGGCGCTCAAGCATTTGGGTGTGAGAGTTCCCGAACACCAAAATGTCGTCGAGATAAGTCAGAACCGTGCGCCATTGGATTCCAGTAAGGAGGAGGTCCATAAGGCGTTGAAATGTCCCTGGCGCGTTGCATAAACCGAAAGGCAGATAATTGAATTCGTAAAGTCCAATAGGCGTATTAAAAGCCGTCTTTTCCTTATCGGCCTCGGCAATCGGGATTGACCAATAAGCGTTAGCCTGGTCAAGGGTAGTGAAATACTTCATACCCTTGAGTGTGTCGAGGATGTCATCTATCCGCGGGAGAGGGTAGACATCCTTTTTCGTGACCTCGTTAAGACCACGAAAGTCAACACACATACGGTGAGAACTGTTTTTCTTGCGCACCAGGACAGTATTAGTAGCCCACGGAGACGTGCTGGGCCGAATAATACCTTTCTCCTGGAGCGCCTTGACCTCCTGCATGATGAGATCCTTTTCCTTAGGTGAGGACCGGTAAGGAAAACGGCGGACTGGGCGGGCATCACCCGTGCTGATTTCGTGCTGGACGAGATCAGTGGAACCTGTGTCCTTTTCATCAAGAGCATAAAGGTCGGTGTATGCAACCAGTAGATCGAGTAAGGCTGCCCGGTCCCGAGGGGAGATGTCCGGTGAGATCACAGCATTGGCCTCGACCCACTGACGATCGAGGACGGTGTCTGAGTCGACCGGTGATTCCCGTGAGGGCTCACTATGCATTTGCACATGACCGATGGTCGTGTGCGGGTAGAGAACCACGGAATGAGTACTCGGGTTGACTACCTGAAGCGGTATGTGACCGTTGGTCACGGTACTGACGCTTCCAGCAAAATATACGTGTCGTTGAGACCCGGTGAGGTGCTTCGGAAAGAAGGCCACCTCAGGCACGTTCGTATAAATTGGTGGGACAGGTACAGTGAATCGTGTCATGGAGCGAGGCTCTAGAATCACCAAGTCCTTCAGGGGCAAAGCGCCGCGGGCAGAAGGTGGGCTGTGGATGAGACCGTCACAGGGGATTCTACTCTCTTTGAACTGGAGGAAAGATTTCTCCCAGTTCAAGCTGACACAATTGAACCGGCCGAGGAAGTTGGTTCCGAGGACCAGTTCAGCTGAACAGTTCTCCTGTATTTGGACCTGAATCCGTTCAGAGACATCAGCCACTGTAACTGTGATGTAGGCTGCTCCTAGCAGTGGGATCGGGAACCCGTTGGCTGCGATAGGGCATGCCCTGGTTGGTGATAGTGACAAGTTGGGCAGCTGGGCCGCTAACTTGTGGTCCAAGAGTGAGAAAACAGCTCCTGTGTCGACCAGTGCCTTCGCTTCTACCCAGTTGTTGAGGAGAACTTTGATATGGGGTGTCCGAATATCATTTGGGTAAAAAGCCGTGACCACATGACCGGAATCAGGTGTGGTGGCACCACTAACATGTTTGGTCTTACCAGACCGCTTTGGAATCGGCAGTCCCGTACGACGTAGGAGGCCTACTAGAGCGTATCCGACGGAGGGTTCCGGGTCATTCAGAAGGGTGGACTCATCCTGTACCGTTAGTATGTGGTCTGAGTGATCCTTCGGACTCTGAGTAGCTCCTAGTGATTCAACCTCGGTGTCCGATAGCGGAGGCGCGTTTGGCACGGGTGATGTCGGAGCATCTGAATCACTTGGCTCACGGTATCGGCCCTTCTCTAGCGTAACTGGAGAGGTTCCAGGCGGAGGTCGAGGGCAACCTGACCCGTGCAAGGTCGACAGATGACGACTTGCCCGTCTAGAAGAGGCCCGGGATCCCCTAGTTGACCCACGTGATGAGGCAACTGAGGAGGCCCGTGAGTGTGGCCGAGAGATGGACGAAGCCCTGGACCACGATCGTGATCCCGACCTGTGTGAGTTTCGCGAGAGAGCACGGGTGTTCTCCCACCAGGGGTCGATCTGGTCAATCTCCGGCGTGGTCAGCAGGAGGGGTAATTCTACCGCGTCCAGCCGACAAACATTACGTTGGTAGTCAAACATAATGTTCTTGAACTGTTCTAAGAAGTCCAGTCCGAGTATGAGGTCAACAGGTGCCCAGAAGGGAGACGTAGTCTTGCACACATGGAGATGTACATCGATCCGTGTGTTCGGCTGGCGGTTTCCGGGCAACATGATTTCATATGGTCCCGAAAGGATGGTATGAACGGCTTTACCATTGATGCTCATCAATGGGTTAAAGTCGTGATGTTGCTGGAACGCCATGACCGCCTTCGGACTTTCTTTAGCCAAGGCCTTATGAAGGCGTTGGCTAATGATAGTGCGTGGGCAACCCATGTCAAGGAAAGCAGGAGTTTCCTTGGTGTCCAGCAGCACGACAAAGCACGGTGTGATTCGGTCAAGCTGGGAGGGTACATCGTTTTGCACGTAGTGAAAACCGATCCAGCGTTGGACTTTGCGGTAAAGACCCAACGGGGAGAAACGGCTAACAAACCTGACCTGTTTGCTCCGCAGACGGTAGCTGAGATAATAAGATACACCAAGATAGGCAAGGTATCCGGCACCGATCAGCACTGTCAGGGTAATTAGGATGTTAAAGATCAACTGGACCGGCCCGCTCAGGACAGCATGCAAGCCCTGGGCGATGGTGTGCTCTTGACCCGTAATAACATGGTTTGCTGCCAAACCGACACCTTCCAGAGAGGCCTTGATGTCGGTTCCTACCCCTGCAAAGGCCTGGTAGATGGCGTCTGGTTGCAGGGATAGACCAGCGGTAAAGTTTACCAGCCGGTTGAGTACCGCTTCAATTTGCTCAGTCTTGTAAACGTACTGTTTAAAGAAGGCAAAGTTTGAAGGGGTCATCGCCAACTGGTCATGGAAGAGCGCCGGTGCCTCAAAGTGAGTGATGTTGAAGCGCTGCTTCCAGAAGAGTTCCAGTGGGATGTGGCTCACATGGACCGCGCCAGACTCAGTAAACCAGCCCGAGCGATTTCGGAAAATCCCCGTAAAGTGGTGATGACACGGCACAATTGGGCTAGATTTAATGAGATCCGGACCACCGGGGGTGGCGAAGTAGATGGTGCCGCCAACCTGTACAGGTAAGTACTTGTAGCAAACGTTCCCCACCCGGTACGAATGGTAAACGTAGGTGGCGTTGACCTTCTGACACGGCCATATTGTCAGCGCATCGCCTGTGAATTCCGCCGTCAGGTCATTCCTCTGGAGGAATGCCCGGGCACCCAGGGTAGGGTCGAAGCGAAGCAACTGCCAAGTCAGATCAAGATAGCGTTGAGCGTGAGAGCAAAGCTCAAGCCACGTGAACCGGAAACCGTTAATTTCTGACTCCTTGATCTGCTGAGCCAGATAGTTCAGTTTGGCATTGACAGGATCGGGACGGCTGTCCGTTGCCACTCTGAACATGTTTTGGGTCAAATTGTATCTCCCGTGGATGCGAAGGAGAAGACCCTGATCCGTCCGGACTGTGGTGGAACGTAGTTCTGGGCACAGTTGGAAGACACGGGAGTTTCCCGGGATCTTGAGGGCAACCTGCAGATCATCGATGATGACGTGGTTCCCTGACATGGACGCAGTGTAATTTCCCTTGGGGTGATAATGACACCGCGCCGTGAAGTTTTGTGCAGGCCAGACAATGACCCCGTCTAGAGTAGTGCACTGGCCTGCAGTGGGACTGCATCCACCTACATCGCCTAAGGTGCTTAGGGCCGTAGTGCCGTCCCACGAAGCGACTTGTCCCTCCTCGATGAAGAGGTTAGTCACTGTCTTGCAGACGTCGCTGCAGCACCATTCGTACATCACTTCCAATGTTTGGTTTGTGCTATAAAAGCCAGGGCGAATGCCGACAAGTTTTTGTGAACCAAACATTTTAGTGCGATGTGCTAGCGTGCATGCCGCAGGCGCTAAGTGCTGAGTGGTGATGACGTCTGCAGTGATGCCCCTAGAGCCGAAGAAACCAGTGTTGGTGCAGACTTTGCGGGAGCGCAATGTGCATTTCCACGCTGTGGTTGTAATCGGGTCTGAGCTAGGGACATACACCGTAACATTCATGCGCCGCGGGCTCCATGAAGATTGCGGTGGTTTACACTCTACACGCTGGGGTAACTCAAGTGGATGTCCGCTTCTTGAGAGACCGCAAAATTGATACTGAGCCGCCGGTGCTGACAAACTCACCCCTAGAAACAGTGATGCTACCAAGGTCAATTTTATTGTCAAAAACAACTGTACAAACGTAATTTGTAAGTGTTCACTCAATTTCACAAATCTGGCCTGAGGGGCAGTGTCAGATTTCTTCTTCGTCGCTGTCGGATGAGATTGGTTCCTGGTCGGGGAAATCGAGGACCAATTCACCGCTGGGGAGGATTTCCCGAAGGGTACCGACTTTCGGCGACCGTGGGTTGACTGCCGTTGGGAACGGTGATGTTTCAACAATGCTGACATCCTCATTAACTGGACGTAAGGTCTCGTCGACGGCCATGGGTTCGACGACGGGCGACTTGGTCGCGGCGGTCGGAGATGTCGTTTGGGCTGGTGCCGGCGATTTGATCTGGGCTGTTGCCGGCGGTGTAGGATCATTTGCGGGTTCCTTGGCCGGGGGCGAGGAAGCAGTAATGTCCATTTTAGTTGGCGATGTCGCGGCAACAGGTGGTGCTGCTGCCGGTGATGTAGCGGCGGCAGCAGGCAGGAGGATCCGACTAGCCTGTTCGACTGCTCGGCGGACGGCATCGACTGAAGGCGAGGATGGCTCCCCGTCCAATAAGAACTTCTCGACGGGCGAGATGGTGATAGTCCCATTGGCAATGAACTCGAGTGCATGGCGGGCGACGTCGGGTCGTAATAGGCGCATCGAGACGGGTGCTGCAAGCACGACGTCGGCGGCCGTGAGCGCTTCGACATTTGATGGCTCGTTGAGGAGAGTCCACGGCAAATGCGGGTATTTCTTGGCCAGGTCGACTGACCAGATGGCCAACATCGCGTCTTGGACGGGCGATGGCGCTGTGAACAAGAAATCAATAGAGTCGTGGACTGGGAGAGATTCCTGGTTCCTACTCTAGGATCACCTGAAGAAGAAGGTAGTATACCTGACAAATTCATGGGCTCGACCTGGTCGAGGACTTCCGTAGCCGAATCCGTGGGGATCGAAGGCGGTGGTCCTGGAGGGACGATGCGGGCCGGTGGCGCCGAAGACGTCGTATTCGCGGCTGGAGTTGGCTCGGCAGTCTTGAGTTTAGGTATGCGATACGATGCGAGGATGTTAGCGTGGCCAACAAACTGCGGTGTCGTCGAGGGGTCCAGAGTGACCGGCATCGCATACTTTGGTGGTGGTGGTGGCAGCGGTATGTCCGATACGTTCATCGGTACGGGTACCTGGGCTGCTTGGACCACTGAAAATC
Organism: Romanomermis culicivorax; assembly: GCA_963922205.1. Classification (NCBI taxonomy): domain Eukaryota; kingdom Metazoa; phylum Nematoda; class Enoplea; order Mermithida; family Mermithidae; genus Romanomermis; species Romanomermis culicivorax. The sequence goes on along the minus strand of CAWUHX010000265.1, from coordinate 176,171 downwards.
CAATACTGATTACGCAGACAGGATAACACTGTTGTGAAGAATCTGTCAGGTGTTCAGCAAGTGCCTCATCATCCAGGTCAAGAGGATCTGGATGAGGAGGGCCATCGGTAGCCCCAACGGCGTTGTTGCGGCGTATGGGCTGCTGATAATGGTTTTCTGTCCCATTGGGAGGGTGATAACCATTTCTTTGATGATACACATTTGTCCCCCGGGAAGAATAACCAGTATCTTGGTAGACATTCTCACCCGTGTTTGCCGGATTGCGCTGCGGACAGGCAGTTGATCGGTCGCTCAAGCTAACTTCTGCAGCTAGACGCGATGCAGAAGATGCCTATGAGCACATAGACATTTTTTCATTCACATGCGTTTAGCACTGAGGCCGGCTGCAGTGCCTATGCTGAGCATATGAACATCTTTAGCTAAAACTTCTTAGCTAGTCGTTTTGCGTAACAAAAACGACGCTAATTTTTGATGATAAGAGGTGCGTGAGCGCACCAAAAATAGCCATGTGCTCGTGGAGCACGACTGGCGGAAGTTTTTAGCTAAAGGGCCTACTGTAGCCCGCGTTTGTAAAGAAATAAAAATACAACAAAACGAAACATAGAAATGCATGAAAAATATAAAAACGAACGTAGAATGCATGTGTAAAAATGAAATAAACAAAAGCATGATCGGGTAATAAACAAAACATGAAAAATAACCAAATGTCGGCATGATCGGAATCACGTGACGTTGGAGAATTGAGCGGCACGTGACAAACTGCAGATTGAGTTCTGGCTGTTAGACTCCATGCCGGGTGCATAAATTACGGTGCAAGACAGAAGTGGACCTCCCGTACGTGAAGGCGTGGTCTGAAGAAGCGGTATAAAAGTCAGAAGCATAGTGAAATTGTTGAGTTTTTGGTATTGTTCTTCTTAAATCCGTGTGGAATAGCTCTGGTTTCAAATTCCCATAATTCAGGACGTTGATGCTAGGCATAAAACTGTGGGCAACATCTTTGTTATTTAATTGTCATATCGTATTTTTGTATCTTGATTAGGGTATTGCTGCCTTGAAGGCATAGGAAAATCGAGTGAATCAAAGGAAGTAAAAATAGAGTAGAAATCGGGTGTTACAAGCGGCACAAATCAGTACTGTTGTTCGAATTGTTTGCATTGAGCTTTTTCTGTAAAAATGTTCACTCGAATAATTGTTGAACAAGCATTTCAAGAAAAGCAAGCTATTCATCTACTTTGATTACCAAGCGATATTTCTTTTGTAACATCTGTACAAGCACCTGAAGAAAAATTGATGGCATGGGAAAATTGTCATTTTTGAACTGTGATAATCAAGATACGTAATACTTAACTTATGAATATCGTTTACTATAGTGTTGATATACCTGTGTACTCTTGATGTCAATTCCATATCTTGTTTGCAGGTTCTAAAGTTTGTTCATTGCATATCGCATACTACTGTACTGCTTACGGTTTTTCCTCGACTCGACTCGAAGATTTTTTCTACATGAGAACCAACCACCGTTTTTTTCCTCAAATGGGGTCTTTTGAGGAAGAAAATTTCGAAATGAGGAAAAAAATTTTGGATATGGTTCTCTTTGAGGAAAAAATTTTGGGGAATTCCAAACCGAAAAGATGCGTTTTGATGGACTTAAAAGGGTCAAAATCTCAAAATATTCCGGCGCTTCGCGCCGGTCGACGGTCACGGGTACAATCTTGACTATTTTCTATCAGGCGCGGCCATTAGCATATCTACTTCGGGTTGGGGGGAGGTAAATGATTTTGGGTACTGGGTTGGCCGAGTTGGGGGGGGTCCCCCCCCAAGTACAGGTATGGTTTCATTTTCTAATCGTTAACAGTCAGTTATGTCGCTCAATATTGAGATTTCTCATCAATTTTCTCAATTTTTTCTCTTTGGAATTTTTTAAACATCTGCAACCTGAACTTTTGCGTTTATTGAAGATAGAAATTGAAGACATCATTCTAGACTGCGATTTTAGAACTTCTGTTTATGAATATCTGTTGGAGAGATTTATTTTCCAGCGTTTTAGAATATAAAGACTGAAAAATCTTTCCGGCGCTTCGCGCGCGCCGGAATGGGAAACAAATTATAGTACTTCATGAGTCGGATTTTAATTTATTTACATATACAACATATTTAGTTATAAATAGGTGCACATTATATTACCTCTAATTTTTGCCATGTCGTATTAAAAATAATTCAAATGATGCCAGAGACATGGTAAATACAACTGCTTGTTTACAAGTACTGATGAGTGAATAAGAGCTGGCAGATTATTCTTTCAAGAGTTTGAGAAAGGAATTTACAGTTTGTTTATTCAGCTCAATTGTTGCTAAATTTAGGCTCTTGATAGAAAACCACTTAAAACATGATAAAATAATGAAGACCACTTGAAACAATACGACTTAAAACATGAGATATTATGTTTGAAATGATGAAAACTATCATACATTAAATGATAGGTGAAGGTAGACATTCTGAAAGCCGCGTCTGAGCTAGGTAATGCATAATAATGATTATTAAAGTTAAAACCGGCCTGAAGCGCCGGAAAATTTTGAGATTTTGAACTTCTACAATACACCAAAATGCATTTTTTCTGTACCTAATCCCCAAAATTTTCTTCCATAAATGGAGAAGAGACGTTTGTACATGTAAAAATGACTACCTCAATTTTGTTTGCCCCAAAAAATTTTCATTCGCCTCCGGCAAAAAAAACACTGCATGAGCCTCGCAGGGTGCTACTAAACAAAAGTTAGGAAAAATCAATAACACATTTTCTTCATGCAAATTTTTTCGTTTAGAGAAAATAAATATTTCAAAATTGCTTACACTTTTAAGCAAATTGTAATGACCTGATCATGCATCACAAATACTCGATGAATCCATTTCCAAACTAGATATCCCACTAGGTTCAGGTTTAACCGTCTCCATCGGCTCATCATCATCAATTTTTATGCCTCTTTGATCTTATACAATATGCTTCTCTCCAACTTTTATTGTTTCCACATACTGTATCGAGTACCAATATTTCCGTTTTGTGCTTCATTGTTAAAAAGCAGATTTTTTGTTGCTAAAAATACGCTACAGTGAATTTTTGAGAGCCATGAGCAGCCTTGTTAACACATTGAGCAGGTAAATGCACGGAATTAATAAAGAAAAATATGTTCATTCAGTGTAACTGCACATAAATACAAGTAATAGTATATGAATATTCCATCTATACAATATTTTGTTGAAACTCAGGTACCTGGTGTGAAGCACCAGGGGGTGGGCAACTTTTTCTCAGCCGGGGGTCAGTAATTCCCAAAATTTTAGGGAGTCTCTAAAGGGAATGAAATTCGATTTTTTCATTGAAAAAGTCCAAGAATAGCTCAAAAAATGGTAATTTTTGTTTAGAAAGACTAAAAAAATGTATTCATGGCATGAAGCACCCAGAAAATTCGCATTTTTGACCATATTTGTTCAAAAATCGACATTTTTCATCAAAAAATTGACATTTTTGAAAAATTTTCTGACTAAAATATGGGGGTCTCTACAGCAACCATATGGCTAGCCCTAGGATTGTAAAATCCTGGGAGTGGTTGATTGCCCAATAGCTAGCCATATTGTCGACAATTTCTGGGGGGATTCCCATAGCACTTCCGCCCAATTATATGTATGTTATGAATGATGATAATCGGGCCCAAAAATATCTTTGGGATATGTCCTAAGCAGGCTTTTTTTCACCCCTGCATCAAAATCCACATCAGATATTAGGAAATTCCAGCTTTCATAGATACAGGATGTGCCCTAAACTTCATTAGTGAATGCCTCCAGACAGGGCTCTTGCGGTCAAATACTGGCATCATCACTGACTTGATTCTTACCATCGTGTCTTTTGATCTACTCAAAAGTCTCAGTGGTCAAACAATCAAGACCACTCTCAGTGGTCCCATTGTGCTCATACTCAAATACCCAAAAGGATGGCAGTCTCCATGCTCCCTCTCATTCATCACAGCTGTCTGCCATACCCACATGCCTCCGTTGGCACCCATCAACCTCATTCTGAGACTCAATTTCCTCTCAGGGTTCCATACTATCACCTTTGACACTCAATGCCACATTTCCCCTCGAGGCCCTGGAACTCCTACTGATGTCACTAGATCAGATCAATCATTAGCCACCCTTGTGGGTCTTGAGTCAACAATCATCAGCCAGCTCCACCCATTCCCATACTGGATCTAGAGCTGCTTCCCAGATGTCAGCCAGAGCCTCCCATCACTCTACATCCATTGAGCAGCCACATCCACTGCTTCCCCGATATGGTTCGATCCAAATCAACCACACCATACAACTGCACCTGGTATAACTACTGCAGCTCCTGTAAAACGACTTCAGTCAGTGCAAATCTCTCCCCCTCTCTATGACCCACACAAGAAGGATGCATGCCTAACCAAACACCATCCCCAGAGGATCTGGACTTCAAGGCTACCCCCACATATCATGTCCTCACAGTTTGAGTTCTGGAGTGCCTTAATCTCAGCTGTACCCTACTCCACTTCATGAGTCTATTGGGCAGTAGGCTATCCAGCTTCACCCACTCACATTGACCCACCATTTCAGAGCCATGACTGTCCACTGTACCAGTCCTAACAACCCCAAAGCAACAGGCACACATGACACATTCAGGTTCAGCTCAACAATCTTGTGGAACCCACTGTGCTGGTTGATGCAAGGGCAGTATTCTCCCTCCCAGACCACCAGGTCGTCTCCCTGCTCCCTGTCCTTATCCAAACAAAGGCGCATCCGATTGCAGCAAATGGTGCCCCCATCCCTCTATTGGCAGCTGGATACATCACTGTGGCAGTTGCAGACTTCTCTGAATGCATTTAGGTCCAAATCCAAGATAACTGTTCCACTGACCTCATTCTGGGGACCAGCTTCATGAGCCCCTCCAACTATGCTCAGTTCAACTGAAAAAAAATTTCAACAGTTCAAGGATACCAAAAGCCCCTGTGATGGATTGCAACACAATCCAGCCAGAGCTAGGAGTATCCTACCCGTCGATAAACTAGCCATTTTGGAGCTATTCTCTCCCACGTACTTCACTGTGCCTGTCCCAGCCACCTACCAAAAAGCCCCAGAGGTTGCCTTCATACCAAAGTACCTCAAAAGCCAACAATAGAATGTCTACTTTGTTGGGTGTGTCAGCAGAGCCACTGAAGGGTGCATCCCCCTACAGGTTATCAACCATCACCCTTGCCCAGTCAGTCTGTACCCAGGAATAATAATTGGTGAGGAGGTCCAGTTGCATTACAGACCAACCTCCTCGGGCTCACTCAATCGACTGTGATTGGATTGTAGCTAAGGCAATCATCTCCGGGTATCTTCCCCCTACAGACTGAGAGCAGGTGGTCACATTTCACCTCAAATAACCTGACCTTTATGTGGTGGATGATAAAGATGCAGGTGCTACTGACCTTGTCCAACAGGAAATCTCTACAGGCTATTCTTGACCAGTATACCATTTCCCTTATCAGACTTCTCCTATGGAGAAGGACCTCATCATCCTCGAGGTCCAGACCCTCAAGCAAATGGCATTGTATGACCCAGCACCTCACCCTGGGAAACTAATGTCATCCTGGTCCATAAGAAAAATAGTAACCACTATATGTGTATCGATTTTCATGGCTTCAATCAAGTCAAAAGAAAAGATGTCTACCCCCTCTCAGGGATCGACAACATCCTCAAAACCCTCAAAGGTATGAAATGCTTCACTACCCTGGGCCAGGCCAATGCCTACTGGTCCATTCATATTGCAGAGGCTGATAAGGAAAAGACGGCCTTCAATACACCTATTAGTCTCATGAAGTTGAACTACCTGCCCTTTGGTCTCTGCCCTAGGCACTTTCCAATTGCTCGTGGACCTCGTTCTATCAGGTATCCAATGGTGTACTGCATTCATATATTTGTGACAACATCTTGGTCTTTCGTGAGACCCACCATCAGATGCTCAGTCCCCTCTCAGAGGTTTTTGATCACCTTGGCCATGGTGAGGAGAAGCTCCGGCTCGGCAAATGCCGATTCTTTCACATAGAAGTTGCGTATCTAGGCTCAATCACTGAGTTAGAAACCCTGGTGGTGGTTTATTTCACCAAATACTTTGACCATACCTCTATCAACATGAGATCATCATGCAGACTGACTGCGCAGCTGTCAAAGCCATGCTGGAAAAACCCAACCCCTCTGCCTGCTTAGCCAGATGTGGCCTTGCACTGGCAGAGTCCAAACACTCTATTCATCCCCAGAAGGGCCCTGCCAATGGCAATGCTGATGCCTTGTCGCACCTACCAAACAGAGATGCAAAGACCACTCATGACATTGGTGACACATCCCTACACAGGCCAGAATGTAAGGTCATGATGATACAGCAGGCTCTGCAGCAAATCGACCTTTTTGCACTCCAAAACAAAGATCCTGACCTCAGGCTCATAATCAAAAGCCTTAAAGCCAACTGGTCAAATTTTTGGAAAAGGATAGCTTTTTTTGGGAAAATTTTTGACTTTTTTTGGAATTTCGGAAATTTCATTACCCCACTCCAAAATTTTGGGTTTACCCCCCCCCCTCTGGTTGGACCTCTTACAGATATGATCAGATTTCATATGATAATCAGCATTTTACTTTGAACATACATCAAATGGTGTAAATTTGATACACAAAAATTGGAACCAGATAACTCGAAAAATTTGCTACTAAAATTTCCAGTTATACTGTACAATCCAGATCACATGATTGACAATTTTTCAACAAGGTTGGCGCCAAATTTTCCATCGACAGCATTTTATGTCTGAAGATTTGCCACAATTGGCCCGATTGAAGTCATTAATAGGACATCTTGAAAGAAAAAATATATATATAATATACCCCCGATGTAGATCTATTTCAGGATACTGTATCGAAGATTTTGGATTTTGCCCAATACTTGTGATATCACCAAAACTTGAACACATGAATTCAAATGAAATTCAGGTGTAAATACTGTAATCCACTTGTTCAGTTTACTGAAGGTATTGTATCAGGATTGCACCTCCTAATGAGTCGTCAAGAATGAGAGTATACTGTAACTAGTCTGGAAACCTTTGATCCTGCTGACATCAAAACCTGAACAGATGAATACAGACTACATCCAGGTGAAAATACTGTAATTCAGTTCGACAGTGTAGAATAGTGAGCCTACTGTATCTTTGGCATATCCTGATGAGTCATATGAGCAGTGGTAGTGTAACTAGTTTGAAAACTTGTGGTCTTGCTGACATCAAAACTTGAACACATGAATTCAAACTACATTCAGATGAAAGGACTGTTATGCAGTCTTCCATTGTACTGTAACTGGCTTACTGTGCATAGGTTCCAGATCATAATAAGTTATCGAAAAGAACAGTGGTACTATAACTTTTTGAAAACCTGTGCTCTTGCTTGCAAAATCTTGCTTGGTCTGGCCTGAATCTATAGGTACTTTTTCCGAAAGTTCTTCCCTAGAAGAAAGTTTACTGTAGCTAGATTAGTGTAGCTATATTCGAATTTAGAACCTCAGTTCCTATTGACATCAATAAAATTGAATTTGAGATCTCTGCAATTAAGTGAATAGGTACACTTTGAAACATCATTCCTAGAAGAAAGTTTACTCTAGCTAGATTACTGTAGCTATAGTTGGGTTTAAAACTTCAGTTTCTACTGACGTCGATAAAAAGTGAATTCCTGAATTCAGTAATTGATTAATTAGGTAGACTTTTCGTACTAAACTACTGCACCCATAGTTGGATTCAGAATGTCTCAGTTTCTACTGACATCGAAAAAGTGAATCTTTGAAATCAGGGTCTGTGAATTAATAGGTACACTTTTCAAGAACTCTTCTCCAAAAGTTTACTGTAGCTAGATTACTGTATTTATAGTTGGATTGAAGAACTGCTTTTTACTGACGTCAAAAGAAGGGAATTCCCAAAATCAGGGTTTGAAGCAATGGTACACTTTCCCATAGCTGCTCCCTAGAAGAAAGTTTACTGTAGCTAAATTACTGTGCCTATAGTTGAATTCAGAATGTCTCAGTTTCCACTGACGTGGAAAAAGTGAATCTTTGAAATCAGGGTTTGTGAATCAATAGGTACACTTTTCAAGAACTCTTCTCCAAAGGAAAGTTTACTGTAGCTAGATTACTGTATCTATAGTTGGATTGAGGAACTGCTTTTTACTGACGTCAAAAGAAGGGAATTCCCAAAATCGGGGTTTGAAGCAATGTTACACTTTCCCATAGTTCCTCCCTAGAAGAGAGTTTACTGTAGCTAAATTACTGTTGCTACAGTTGGATTTAGAACATATCAGTTTCGACTGATGTCGAAAAAAGTGAACTCGTGAATTTAGGGCTCAGTGAGTACAATTTATAGAAGTTCCTTCGTGGAAGAAAGTTCACTGTAGTTAGGATACTGTTGCTGCTATGGTTAGATATAGAGCCTGACTACTGATTTACAGTAATATGATTCTCAGATTTTGCTCATTTTTAGAGTCTACTCTGGCAGATTTTTTTTTAAACTGTCACATGTCGCACGGCTGTATGTGACCCCTTCGTAACAATCGCAACACTGGCTCCGTAGTTCAAATGGAAGAATGCTGCACTATAGTCACAGAGACCCAGGTTCAAATCCCGGACGAGCATTATTTTTCAAACAGTGTTTGGCGATGGTTACAATGGCAATGTGTTTACCCAATACGTGTCATGGCAAGGCTTGGATGGTCCCACATTGGTGGGCCACAGGAACCTGAATCTTCAACAGACGAGGTCGTCCTTCTTTCAAGGGGCGGGGATATCACATGTGGCACAGCCATACATGACCCCTTCGTAACAATCGCAACACTGGCTCAGTAGTTCAAATGGAAGAACGCTGCACTATAGTCACAGAGACCCGAGTTCAAATCCCAGATGAGCATTATTTTTCAAACAGTGTTTGGTGATAGTTACAATGGCAACGTGTTTACCCAACATGTGTCAAAACGCACAACTTCAAAAAAGTTTTCTTAATTTACTCAGAATCGGGTGCCACGTAGACTTTTTGGGTGTTGATCATCATACGTATGATGGAGTCAAGGTTGTCTCGCGGACCTCTGGGAGTCAGGCAGACGAAAATGTTGTGCGGGCATCCGACGTCTTTGTCGCCTCTTTTTTGGGGAAAAAACATTTTTTACAAAAAAATAGAATTTGAAAAATTTCGTTTCTAATATACTTGGAATTCCGCTCGTAATTTTGGTAAAATTTCAACATGGATTTATCTGCGGGGTGGCAAAAAATATTTATGATAAGCAGGATGAACTTTACAAGAATATTCCACAGTATTCGATTTTCCTACTGTACGACAAAAGTCACATGATCAAACGAACCTTCGTATCCTTGTGGCAACCTCGACGATGGTTTTAGCCTCAAACAGGTCTTTTTATTGAAAATTTTTATCGCTCGACGATATTTTTCTTTCAAGCATTGATCTATTTTTTGATAAAAAGAGTTTACTGTATTATTCCGATCTGTTGCTGACGTCAAAATTACCTGTCACAGAAGGATCGATATAGTAATCAAGTTTGATCACTTCGTTCTCCGAATTTTTGTTTACTGTAGCGCAACTGGAGGATTTTTTATGCTAAATACCAAATTTTCTTTGAATTCTCTAATAATGCTGAAGGTCAAAAACTGACCATCTTCTTGAGAAATGATTCTAAAAAAAGTTACAGTAAACTAAGCAGTGAGTATTGATATAGAATATTGGACTGTACCCGCGTCCCTTTTAATTTGTGGCAATAATTCAACAGGAGGAAGTCCATCTGAAGTACGAGTGAAAAATACAGTACAAATATTTCTACAGTAAGTCCTGATCTTTACAGTAAAATCAACTTGATCTTTCATACTGTAGCTTGAAGACAGATTACCTTGGCATGAGCAAAGATCTAGAACGAAAATGGTAGCAGGAAAAGTTATTCCCCACATGTGTTAGAATAGACACGACGAAAATTTGTTACTGTATCGAAATATCACATACTGGAACATTCACAGAAAAAAATTTACCATATTATGCAAATTTTTGGACATATGAACAAACATTGGATACGAAATATTCGAAACGAGATATGAAAACGTTGGCAATTCGGGAGATGGTCACGTGACCGGTTTTTTCTACAATAAACACATAGATTTCTTGAATTCTGTTAGAAATCTAATTTTGACCCACAAACACGTGGGGTCATGACCCCAATATATATTCGGTCATTGTACGATGAATTCTAAATAATTAAATACAACATTTTTTGCTAAATCTGCATAAGTTGGTCAATATATATAGCACAGAAAGAAATTAGCAAAATAATTATGCAAATTTTTAGAAATTGAACAAATCCTCCAAATGTGCTAAGAAAACTTGATCTTAGAAGGATGATCATGTGACATGTTTTTCTACAGTAAGACAAAACTAAGTTCTGTAGAAATTGTAATGTCCTGGAACTTATGAATCCATTTGATTAATTCTGTCAAAAACCAGATTTTAACCCCCAAAGACGCAGGGTCATGACCTCAAGATAAATTCGGTCATCATTTGATGAATTCTAAATATTTAAACAGGGGACTTTTCGGCTGAAATTTGCAGAATTTGGTTAATATAGATCAGACAGATAATTGCAAAATAATTATGCAAATTTGTAGGGACACATGAAGAAACATTGGATACAAAAATCCTTGATATCCGCTTGATAGTTTCAAAGATGTTCATGTGACACTTCCATCTACAGTAAGACGAACTATGTGCTGTTCGACTTGTATTTGTACAAAATTGCAACATCGATTGCTTGAATTGTTCAGAAATTGGATTTCAGCATGTAATTGGGGGGAGTGCTATGGGAACCCCCTCCCCAGAAATCGCCGACCATATGGCTAGCCATTGGGCGACCGCCCCCAGGATTTTCCAATCCTATGGCTAGCCATATGGTAGCCTTAGGGACCCCCATACTTTTGGTCGGAAAAATACTGAAAAATCTCAATTTTTTGATGGAAAATGTCAATTTTTGAACAAAAAATGGTCAAAAATTTGAATTTTCTGCCCCCTTCGCGCCATGAATACTTTTTTTCGGTCTTTTTAGAAAAAAATTACTATTTTTTGAACCATTTTTCGGACATTTTTCTTTAAAAAATTGAATTTTTTTTTCATTCAGAGACCCCTCCCCCTAAAATTTTGGCAATTACTGTCCCCCGGCCCAAAAAAGTGGCCCGACCTCCCCCCCCCCTGTAACGTACCTGCTAACGCAGTACTGTAAATATATAGCATACTGTATGTGATAGTCAACTATTAAACATTATTTCATTTTCATAATTTATCGTCTCAAGGGTGTCAGGGATTCACACCCAAACATTCCTGTAAAATTAGGTGAAGTACTTTATTTTGATCCGTTCACACCCCGGTAGCCCAATTAAGATGCCCCAATTAATTTGCACAAACGGCAGCTGTTCCCCTAGAACCTACACTAAACTACACATTCCACAGCTACCGTAATCCCTCGTAAAAATCGTAAACAACACCTGCACACAGTAAAATAAGTAAAAGCCTCGCCAGACAGTAGTCTCAAGTGCAACAGTAGCGACGGTCCCACAAAACATGTGTACACAGAGAAACAGATACAGGAAGCATGCACAGAAGCACAGAGGTGTGGCTAAGCCCACCGTAGGAAGCAAGCAAGACACCAAAAGCATGCCCTACTAGAAAAGCGTTAAAGGGCGTGACTAAATAAGCAAGAATAGTAAAGCAGGAAGCGGCGATTGGCGGAAGAAGACAGACAGAAGCACGACCTCCCGCGACGCCCAGGGAGTGGCCAAAAACGTTGTATTTAAAGAGAAGAAAAGCGTGATTCTATTATTGTTGTAATTCTCCGTTTTTCAATCCCCGCGCCCCATTTGATTTGCAAGCGTTTTATTTGGCGAGTGAGTTTTTCCCTTTTTCGGAAGCAGTTAAGCCGTTGTTGTAACTCGCCGCGTTTCGTTTGTCGTTGTCGACGTCTCAAAGCAGCCGTCGAATTATTATTATCTGTGTATCACCCCCGTATTCCATTCCCCCCTTCCGTTGTACCCCGTCCCGACCGTCCATAATTTGGATAAAGTAAAGTGCTTCACAAATCTGGTCCTTACACCCCCCGGACCTCGGGGCTCGGTTACATGTATGTTCATGGCATCATTGTTTGATAAATTCTAGGCTGAAATCTGCATAAGTTGGTTAATATAGAAGAGCCAGAAATTTTCAGAATAATTATGCAAATTTTTAAAAATATGAAAATATATTGGATACAAAAATCGCGCTATGGAAACATTGACATTCTGAGAGATGATCACGTGACACTTTTTTCTACAGTAAGACACAACTGATTAATGTAAAAATTTTATCCGTAGAAAACTTGCATTGTATCAAAAATTGAATTTTTACCCTCAAATACACCGGGTCACGACCTCAACATAAATTCGGTCATCGTTTGACGGGAATTCTAAATATTCTTTTTGCTGAAAATTTTTTGGCTGCAATCTGCAAAAGTTGGCTATTAAACCAGACAGAAATTTTCAAAATAATCTTGCAAATTTATGAACGAACATTAGATACGAAAATCGCACAATCAAAACATTGAAATTTTGGGATGGTCACATGACCCGTTTTCTCTACAGTAATATAAAACTGATTACTGTAGAAATTATATCTATATAAAACTTACACATCGATTTCCTGAAAAGGGTGAAAACTCGGATTTTAACCCTAGAACACGCAGGGTCATGACCTCAACATTGATTTGTCATCATTTTATGAATTCCAATTACTTGAACATGGGATTTTTTGACTGAAATCTGCATAAGTTGGGCAATAATGATAGAGCAAGAGTAAATATTTGAAAAATAATTATGCCAAATTTTTGCTTTACGATCGATTATTGAATAATGCAAAAATCGCGCTATGAAGAGTTTGACATTTAGAGAAACGGTCACGTGACCCGTTTTTTCTACAGTAAGACAAAATTGAGTACTTTGTAAATTGCATTCACTTGAAGCTCACACGTCGATCTTGTGAATCGTGTTAGAAATAGGATCTTGATCCTCAAATTCGCAAGGTCACGACCACAATTTTGATTCACAAAGCACATATGCAGGTTTGCAAAATAATTATGCAAATTTTATTCACAATGTCAAACCAAGAATAAGAGTAGGTTACAGTAACCTGTCAAACATTAGCTACAGTAATCTCTATTTACAAAATATTTACTGTGGAAAACACATTTATGAGTAAATTTATAAGAATAAAGGCATGAATGTTCGCATAATCACTAATAATTTATGTAGCAAATTCGGAATTTGAATTTCAAGTTGATAGGAGGAGTCACGTGACACGATCAAAAGTTACAGTATGAATAGACCGAACGTACAGTAATCCGGAAAAGAGAAGAATTTCTACAGTAGACCGCCGAACAAAAAAAGAAAGTAGGCATCCGAACTTTTCTTCATCATCTTTCAAGATTCGGCCGTCGACGTCGCCGCCGACGAATCGTCGCGTTGCGACGTCGACGTCGTTGTCGTTGATGTCGCATCGACCGCAGCCGCCACGGCCGCTTGAGTGGCCGCTCGAGCCGCAGCCAACGAACTGACGTCGTTGGCCGACGACGAACGCTGCTGTTGCTGTTGTTGTTGTTGACTATTGACCCAGCCGGCGCCGATGCTGATGCCCGTTGCGGTCGACGACGACGACGTCGATGTCGCAGCCGTCGCCGCCGACGTTGACGTCGACGACGCGACGCTCGACGTTACGTTGGTGGTCGTAGTTGCCCCAGCCGACGACGCGGAAGACGATAAAACGCTGCCCGTTGCGGAACTGGTCGAATCGGTGCCGCCCGTGCCGCCGGCGCCTAAAATGGGCGCAGATTTTCCCGATGACAAACCACCGCCGGCGGCGCCGTTGGCGACGGATTTTTCTATAACGATTTGTTGAACCTAGAAAATGACAGGTTTGAAAATATGAACAAATTTGAAAAAAACTTCGGATTCAAAAAACAAATTGATATTCGAATTAAAACGCAAAAGTAACGGGCTCAAAATAAATCAAAAATAGAATCTGTTTATAGATAATGCGCCAGAAACATAAAAGAACCGGGTTTAAAAAACTGAAAATTCCTACACAAATTCTAAACAATCCCCTCTTCTCTTCTCTCATCTTTCTTTTTTGTTTGTTTTTTGTTTATTTTCTTTGTTTTCTTTTGTCTTTCCTTTTTTTGCTTTTTCTTTTTCCGTTATTCTTTACTTTCTTATCTTTTGATTTTTCTCTATTTTCCTTGTCTTTTGTTCTTGATTTCTTCTATTTTCTCCATTTTTCATGTTTCTTCGTTTTTTTCTCTCTTTTTCTTTTTCACTTTCTTTTTTTTCCCATCTTAAAAACAGATACATTATTATTATATCTTTTCGTTTTTACTTTCTTTCTTGATTTCTTCTATTTTCTCCATTTTTCTTCGTTTTTTTTCTTTCTTTCTTTTTTTTGCTTTATTTTCCTTTCTAACTTCTTTCTGTTTTTTCTCTTCCTTATTTTTTTCATTTCATTCCCTTTTCTTACTTTTTTCTTTCCTGTCTCCCAGCTATTTATGATTTTTTTCATCTTTTTTCTTTCCTGTCATTTCATTCGTTCTTGATTTCTTTCATTTTCTCCATTTTTTCTTCTTTCTTTGTTTTTTTCTCTCTTTTGCTTCTTTTTTTTTCATTTTTTCTTTCTTATCTTTTCTTTCGTTCCCCGATTATTCTATTTTCTCAATTTTTTTCCTCTCTTTTTCTTTCTTTCTTTTATTTTCTTTAACTTTTTTCTTTTTTGTCTCCGGTCTTCCCGCCATTTTTTATTTTGCTATCTTTCTATCTTCTTTCTTTGTTTCTTTCGCGATTTCCTCACTTTCCTGAATTTTTTATTTTCTCCTTGTTTTTTCTCCCTCATTCTCTCCTCTCTACGTTTTTATTTCATTTCCTTTTCTTACTTTTTTCTTTGCAGTTTTCCTGCATCTTTTTTCATTTCTTTTCTTGCGCTCTTGATTTCTTCTATTTTCTCATTTTTTCTTCTTTCCTTGTTTTTTCTCTTTTTCTCTTTTTTCTATTTTATTTTGTTTTCTTATTCTTCTTTTCAGTCTTTCTGCTATTTTTCATTTTCCTATCTTTCCACCTTTTTTCTTTCTTTTTCTTTTGATTTTTTTTGTTTCCTGCATTTTCTTTTTTTTTCTTTCCAAAAAATTTGAATGTTTCATAAATTTGAAATTGTCGAGTTCAAACAAATTGTAAAAAAGAATTTAGGACTCATTGAATTCAAAAAAATAAGTTTACAGGTTCAGAAAATCGAAAAAGATTCAAAAAATTCAAAAATCTGTGAAAACTTATTAAAGAAATTGAAAATATTTCGGGAAAATTGGAAAATGAAAAATTTGGAAATTAAAATTAACGATTGGTTACAACAAAATTCGATAAATATGACTAATTTAATAAATTTTGGTAAAAACAGAAAAATTTGAAGGAAAAATCAAAGATAAAATAAATTTAACACTTTAAAAAAAAAATTAAAAACTGATAAATAATAAAAAACTGAAAAATTGAAATTTCCAAAATCGGGAGAAATAAAAAAAAATGATTCCGAAAAATTTGAAATGACAGCAGGTTGAAAAAAAGATTGAAAATTCTGAAGGAAACTTTTTAAACAAAAATTTCAAAAATGACGAAAATAAAAATTTAAACCAAAACCAAATATCAAAAAAATGTGCAAATTTGAACCATGTCGAAAACGTTAGGTTCATAAATTTGAAAAATAAAATAGAAAACATCGCCAAGGCAGTATTTTGTAGCCAAAAAATTCTATTTCTATATCTCGCAAAAGAAAAAAAATAAAAAGAAAAAAAAGAAAAAAATAAAATTGAAAAAAGAAAAAAGAAAGAAAAAATTGCTCAATTTTCACGCACAAAATGTTAGAATATTCTTCCAAACCTGATTAGAATTAGCTGCGGCGGCGGCGGCGTTTTTCACGTCGACCACAGGCACAGGAGGCGCCGCCGGCTCCGCGCCGTTGCCGTACGGCGCCCCCAAACCAAACAAATGTCCGCAATAGAGGCCGTCGTCCAAATAATCTTCAAAAAAAAGTTGCTTCATACGGAAAAACGTCAAACCCGTTAAGAGGCTATCGCTGCCAGCTTGGTGTTGAGGTCCGATTCGATCGATCTTGAAAAAAAAGAACAAAAATTTTAAAAATTCTGAGAAAAAGTCAAAAAATGAATACACATATTTATAGATAAATTTATAGGATTAGGATAAAATGGAAAAAAAGAAGAAAAAAGACAGAGAAAGGAAAAAGAAAGAAAAATGGAAATAAATACAAGAACGCAGGAAGATACCATGAAGGAAGAGGAAAGAAACGATATAAAATAAAAAAGAGAGGAAACTGTAATCAGAAAAAAAGAAAGGTGAAAATAAAGAATAAAGAAACAAGAAGAAAAAATTAAATAATAAAAAGAGAAAAAATGGAAAGAAACAGATAACAAGGAAGAAAGAGAGAAAAAAGAAACAAGAGAAAAGAAACACATAGAGAAGAAAGATAGCAAGAATGGAAGAAAGGGGAGGAATAAAAAGAGAAAAAACAAAAAAAGAAAAACAACGAGAAACAGAGCAAGAGAGGGAAAAAATAGGGAAAAGAAAATATAAAGAAAAAAATGAAGATAAGAAAAAATTAAAAAGCGAAGAAAGAAGAAAAGAAATAAAGAAAAGAAAAAAAGAAGAAAGAGAACAAAAAAAAATTGAAAAAATCAAGAAAAGAAAGGAAAAACATAAAGAAGAAGGGGACATAAAAACCCGAAAGAAAATAACAGAAAGAAGAAAAAAGAAATTAAAAAAATTAAAAGAAAAGAAAAAAGAGAGGAAACTGAAATCAGAAAAAAAGAAAAAGAAGAAAAGAGAAAGGGAAGAAACCAGAAGAAAAAAGTGAATAAAAATAGAGAAAAAATGGAAGATAAGAAATAAATGAAAAATGGAAAGAAACAGATAAGAAGGAAGAAAGAAAGGAAAAAGAAACACATAAAGAGAAGAAAGATAACAAAAATGGAAGGGGAGAAATAAAAAGAGAAAAAACAAAAAAAGAAAAACAAAGAGAAACAGAGCAAAAGGGAAAAACAGAGAAGAGAAAATATAAAGAAAAAAATGAAGATAAGAAAAAATTAAAAAGCAAAGAAAGAAGAAAAGAAACAAAGAAAATAAAAAATGAAGAAAGAGAACAAAAAAAGAAATTGAAAAAATTAAGAAAAGAAAGGAAAAACATAAAGAAGGAGGGAACATAAAAAACCGAAAGAAAATAACAGAAAGAAGAAAAAAGAAATTGAAAAAAATAGGAAAAGAAAAGAAACTGAAATCAGAAAAAAAGAAAAAAAAGAAAAGAGAAAGGGAAGAAACCAGAAGAAAAAAAGTGAAAAAAAAGAGAAAAAATGGAAGAGAAGAAATAAATGAAAAATGGAAAGAAAAAGATAAGAAGAAAGAAAGAAAGGAAAAAGAAACAAGAGAAAAGAAACACATAAAGAGAAGAAAGATAGCAAGAATGGAAGAAAGGGGAGGAATAAAGAGAGAAAAAAGCAAAAAAAAGAAAAAGAAAGAGAAACAGAGCAAGAGAGGGAAAAAAGAGAGAAGAAAAAATATAAAGAAAAAACGAAGATAAGAAAAAATAAAAAAGCAAAGAAGGAAGAAAAGAAACAAAGAAAAGAAAAAAAGAAGAAAGAGAACAAAAAAAGAAATTGAAAAAATTAAGAAAACAAAGGAAAAAGGAAAACATAAAGAAGGAGGGAACATAAAAAGAACGAAAGAAAATAACAGAAAGAAGAAAAAAGAAATTGAAAAAATTAAGAAAAGAAAAGAAAAAAGAGAGGAAACTGAAATCAGAAAAAAAGAAAAAGAAAAAAAGAGAAAGGGAAGAAACCAGAAGAAAAAAGCGAATAAAAAAAGAGAAAAAATGGAAGAGAAGAAATAAATGAAAAATGGAAAGAAACAGATAAGAAGGAAGAAAGAAAGAAAAAAGAAACACATAAAGAGAAGAAAGATAGCAAAAATGGAAGAAAGGGGAGAAATAAAAAGAGAAAAAAAAACAAAAAAAGAAAAACAAAGAGAAACAGAGCAAAAGAGGGAAAAAAGAAAGAAGAAAAAATATAAAGAAAAAAATGAAGATAAGAAAAAATTAAAAAACAAAGAAGGAAGAAAAGAAACAAAGAAAAGAAAAAAGAAGAAAGAGAACAAAAAAAGAAATTGAAAAAATTAAGAAAAGAAAGGAAAAACATAAAGGAGGGGACATAAAAACCCGAAAGAAAATAACAGAAAGAAGAAAAAAGAAATTGAAAAAATTAAGAAAAGAAAAGAAAAAAGACAGGAAACTGGAATCAGGAAAAAAGAAAAAGAAGATAAGAGAAAGGGAAGAAACCAGAAGAAAAAAGTGAATAAAAAAAGAGAAGAAATAAATGAAAAATGGAAAGAAACAGATAAGAAGGAAGAAAGAAAGGAAAAAGAAACAAGAGAAAAAGAAACACATAAAGAGAAGAAAGATAGCAAAAATGGAAGAAAGGGGAGGAATAAAAAGAGAAAAAACAAAAAAAGAAAAACAAAGAGAAACAGAGCAAGAGAGGGAAAAAGAGAGAAGAGAAAATGTAAAGAAAAAAATTAAGATAAGAAAAAATTAAAAATCAAAGAAGGAAGAAAAGAAACAAAGAAAAGAAAAAAAAGAACAAAAAAAGAAATTGAAAAAATTAAGAAAAGAAAGGAAAAAAGGAAAACATAAAGAAGGAGGGAACATAAAAAGAACGAAAGAAAATAACAGAAAGAAGAAAAAAGAAAAATGAAAAAGGAAAAGGATGAAGATAAAGAGGAAAAAACAAAAAAAAAACACTGAAAATTTTTTGAAAAATCTTCAAATCTTCAGTCAAAATCACCAAGAATTTCAACAAGTTCAGGTATTACCACGGGCAAAATTTCTATTATATGGCAATAAGTTTTTTTAGTGGCATTTTTCTCAAGTTTTTTTCCTTTTTCCTATATTTTAGAAATTTGCATAGAAATTCTTCTCGTTTCGACAAGATTCAGGAATTTTTAGGAATACTAGGCTCAAAAAAATGAATTTTTCACATACTTTCAATTGATCGGCAACTTCTTGTAAACCGCCTTTCAAACTTCGGCAAGATTTCATAACGTACTTGACGTCGTAAATGGCCGGAAAATAAAGTTGCAATAATTCGAAAAATTCGTTTTCGTCGGCCGGCAATTGACAATTGGTCAATAATTTTAATAAATAACCGAAATCGTAACCGCTAGAAAAAACTTTTTTTGCATGAAATTAGTCTAGAAGATGAAAAAAACAGAGCACTAGAAATAAATTTAATGGAAAAAAAAATTTTAAAAACACTAGAAAAATAAAAAATAAATTAAAAATAAATACGAAACTTAGAAAAAACAAATAAAAATCCAAAAAATGCGAGGAAAGTTTCCACAAAACAACCCAAAAAAATAAAACGAACGAAAAATTCCAAAGAGAATGACCAAAAAATTAAACTCCGTGGAAAAAAACATTTAGAAAAATAAACACTAAAAAACAAATACGAAAATTCAAAAAAATAACTAAAAAAATTTTAAAAAATATTAGGGAGCGATATAAAATTTTTTAAAAGTAGAATTATTGAAAAAAAACAAATAAAAAATAGAAGAAATAAAATAAATTGAACAATGAAACACAATTAGGAAAAGACAACTAAAATGAAAATCGATAAAAAATTTCCAAGAGAAAAAACAATGGAAAAAATAAACCTAATGAAAAAAATATATAATGGAAAATAAAAACTTAAAATTAACAGACAGAAAATTTTCAAAAAAGAGAAACGTACAAAAAATATGATGAAAAAAATCTGAAAAAGGAAACAAACAGACGCTGAAAATCACTTTAAATATAAAAAACACAAACAAATTAAAATGAGAAAAAATGTGACAAAACTAAAAAATAAAAACAAAAACACTAAAAAATACAACTAACAGAAACTGCAAAAATTTCAAATATAAAAACTCAAAAAAAATTAAAATGAAAAAAATAAAAACAAAATAAATTAAGAAATAAAAAGCATAAAAATGGAGAAACACATTAAAAAGTAAAAGTTGATAAAAAATTTAAAAAAAAGATAAGTTAAAAAAATAAAACAAACGAAAGCTGAAAATCATTTCAAATACAAAAAAAAAACAAAAAAATGAAAACAAGAAAAAATGTGAAACAATATATATTAAGAAAAAAAAAGAAATCGAAAATATAAAAAAACATTAAAATATAAAAAAAATTCAAGCGAAAGAATGAAATAAGAAAAAAATGGAAAAACTAAAAAGTAAAACAAAATAAATAATCTTAAAAGAAAATTCCAAATAGAACAAAACGTTGAAAAGTAAAAGCTGATTAAAAAATCCCAAAAGTAAAATACAAAAAAAAGACAAACAGAAGCTGAAAAAAATTTCAAATGAAAAACAAAAAAATGAAGATGAGAAAAAAAAGAAAAAACTAAAAATTAAAACAGAATAAATTGTGAAAGGAAAAAAATTTCTTTTCAAAAATTTCTTTTTTTTTTCTTTTTTTCAAAAATTTCAAACGAAAAAAAATTAAAAAGTGAAAGTTGGTGAAAATTTCAAAAAGAAAAATACCAGAAAAATAAACGGAAGCTGAGAAAATTGCGAATAAAAAAGCAAAAAAACGAAAATAAGAAAAAAACTAAAATTAAAAAAAAATAAATTGAGAAAGGAAAAATAAATTTCAAATAGAAAAAAGGAAAAGTTGACAAAAAAATTTCAGATAGAAAAACACAACAAAAGAAAAGCTGAAAAATTTAAAATATGAAGCATAAGGAGAAATGGCAAAAAACTGAAAAATAAAAACAGAATAAATTAAGAAATGAAAAAAAATTCAAAAAGAAAAAACACTGAAAAATAAAACGAAATGAATAAAAAATATAAAAAATCCAAACAGAAAATCCATTAAAAAGCAAAACTTGATAAAAAATGTATAAAAGAAAAACCTCGAAGAACAAAACAAATTAAAGAATAAAAATTTCAAAAAGACAAAAACCGTTAAAAATAGAATAAATCAAAAAAATTGCGTAAGAAAAATAAAACTAACTAAAAAAGAATAATAAAATTAAAATTTTTACCTATGAAACGATATCCATTTAACTTTTTCCGACAAAACTAAACCGGAAGTCATTAAAAGTTCGGCGAATTCTAAAAAATCGATACCATCTTCTTCGTGTTTTTTAAATTTAATACCCGAATTGGTCAACAAATCGATGGAATCTTGAGCGTACATATCTTCGCCCAAACTGAATTTAAAATTAAATTGCCAGGTCGTATATTTTTGCGGCATGTCGCCTTTGTCGCTCAAAAATGTTAAACCGACCTGGAGAAAAAAAAAAGAAAAAAATAAAACTAGAAAAAAAACAAACAAAAAAATTAAAAAATGCGTTTCTTGCCCAAAAGTCCTTCTTTTTTCCGGTATAAAAATTGAAATTGACGGGTTCAAAAAAACTTGTAAGCTGTAAATAACGTGAAAATTGACTAAAATTACTATTTCTTCGATTTTTTTCAGAAAATTTCGACAAACTCGAATTGAAAAAATCTACGGATTTTGAATTGAAAACTTGGGAAAAAACAAAATTTTTCTCTTAATTGTCGACTAAAATTCCTGAATAAATTGCTTCTCCACGAAAAAAAACTTAAAATAAGGGAAACTCTCTCCAAATTTCAATTTCTACAATCTAAAAACTAGTTTTTGACTGCAAAATCTGAGCCAAATTTTACGGACTTTTCAAAAACTTTTCAAATCCATATTTTTGCAACTGTAAAAACCTGAAATAACTGAAATTTTTAGAAACCGACATTTTTCACAATTTTTGAGTTGAAATTTTGATTCTGGGTTAAAATGTTTCGGGTACCCTGGCTCGAAATTAATAGATCATTTTGTTGGACCCGGACCCAATATCCTTAGAATTTTGGACCCAATTCTGGGGCACATATGCTAATCGAGGTATCAGGTACCCGGATCCGAAACAGAGCCGAAATTACCCGACCATTTCGTACGATCGGGACCCGATATTCTTGAACCTTTGGACCTGGACCTGGACTCGATATGCTGCCCGATACTAGATATGTATCAAGTGCCCCAAAGAAGACCCGAAATTACCCGATCATTTTGTTTTCAACACTTAAAAAACCAAACGAATAAACAAAGGAAAAATCCAAACAGAACAATAAAACAAACGACGAACTGATTATAGAAACATAAAAAATCGAAAAATTAGAAAAACATCAAAGAGAAATAAACTATAAAAATAAACAAAAACAGAAGATAGTATCAATAAAAACAAAAAAGAGAAAAGGAAAAAAATAACAAACAAGAAACAAAAAATAAAAACACTAAAAAAGCAAGCAAGTATTAAAACAAAAAACAAAAGAAAAATCCAAATAGGAAAATAAAATAAACGAGGAAATAAAGATAGTAACATAAAAAATCAAAAAACTAGAAAAACAGAAAAAGAAACAAACTATAAAAATAAAAAAAACATGGAACCAATAAACAACAAAAAAGAGAAAAGGAACAAGTAACAAAAAATAAACAAGATATAAGAACAGTAAAAAAGGAAACAAGCAACAAAACATAATAAATAAATAAAAGAAAAATCCAAACGGAAAAATTTAAGAAACGAAGAACTAAACATAAAAACACAAAAAAATCGAGAAATTAAAATAACAAAAAAAGAAAAAACTATAACAATAAACAAAACATAGCACCAATAAAAAAGGAAAAAGAGAAAAGGAACAAGTAACAAACAAGAAACAAGATATAAGAACACTAAAAAAAGAAACAAGTAACACAACATAATAAATAAAGAAAAGAAAAATACAAACAGAAAAAGATAAGAAGCGAAGAACTAAACATAGAAACATAAAAAATCAAAAAACTGGAAAAACAGAAAGAGAAACAAACTATAAAAATAGAAAAAGAAACAAACCATAAAAGTTAACAAAAAACAAAACATACAACCAATAAAAAAAGAGAAAAAAGAAGAAGTAATAGTAACATAAAAAATCAAAAAAATAGAAAAACAAGTGAAACAAACTATAAAAATAAACAAAAAACAAAATACAGAACGAATAAAAAACAAAAAAGAGAAAAGGAAAAGTAACAAACAAGAAACAAAATATAAAAACACTAATAAAGCAAGCAAGTTACAAAACATAATAAACAAAAGAAAAATCCCAGCAGAAAAATAAAACAAACGAGGAACTTAACATAGAAACATAAAAAAAACAAAAAACTAGAAAAACAGCAGAAAGAAACAAACTAGAAATAAACAAAAAACAAAGAAAAGAGGAAGAAGTAACAAACAAGGAACAAAATATAAAAACACTGAAAAAGCAAGCAAATAAACAAAAGCAGAATCCACACCAGAAAAATTAAACAAACGAGGAACTAAACAAACAAACAAACTATAAAAATAAACAAAACGTAGAACCAATAAAAAGCAAAAAAAGCAAATAGAAAAAGTAACAAACAAGAAATAAGATATTAAAACACTAAAAAAAGCCAGCAAATACCAAATATAATAATTAATCAAGAGAAAAATCCAAATGGAAAAAAATCAGAAACGAGAAACTAAACATAAAAACAAAAGAAATTAAAAAAGAAAGAAGAAAATCGATATTTTTTCACAATTTTCTTAGTAAAAAAACTGGAAAAAGAGAGTTTTCGCAGCAAAACTTAAAATAAGAAGAGAAAATCTGATAAAAAATGACTTTTTTCCATCGAAAAATTGCATTTTTAATTGGAAAAAAGACAAATCTGTAATCAAATTTTAACGAAAATTTTGACTTATTCGAATTAATTCCAATAAATTCATATTTTTAGTACCATTTCAGAGGGCGGAAATTCTTGGGAACCACATAATTAAACATTGAATCCGAAAAATTTTCCCACAATTTATCGGAAAAATCGGACAAAGATGCGTTTTTCATTCAAAAACTACATTTTTTATGGCAAAAATAGAAAAACCTGAATCAAAATTTGACGAAAATTTCGACCTACTGGAATCCATAAATACTGGATGCCTTTTGGAGGAAAATCAAAATATTTTTACAATTTTGCGCGAAATTCCCGAGAGAAAAAAACCTTCTCTTGTACATAAAAAGGATCCAAATCAGAGAAAAAACTGACAAAATTAGTATTTCAATCAAAAAACCACATTTTTGATTGAAAAACAAACAAATCTAGACCAAATTTCATCATCATTTATGGATATAGAATATAAATTTCTGGAATTTCTAAAATTGAACTTTTTGAACAGAAATTTAGATGATAAGCAAAATTTTTCTATAATTTTCCGGTGAAATTTCAGAAAAAAATTGTTTCCCCATATATCAGGGTTTTAGATCAGAAAAAACACATAAAAAATTACTATTTTTCAATCAAAAATCTTCGTTTTCGATTGTAAACATACATGTAACTGGAGGGAAGCGCTATGGGAACCCCCTCTCCCAGAAATCTTCGACCATATGGCTAGCCATTGGGCGACCGCCCCCCCCAGGATTTTCCAATCCTAAGGCTAGCCATAGGGTAGCCCTAGGGAGCCCCATACTTTTGGTCGGAAAAGTGTCAATTTTTTGATGAAAAATATCAATTTTTGAACGAAAAATGGTCAAAAACGTCAATTTTCTCGGCGCTTCGCGCCATAAATACATTTTTTTATCATTTTTAGACAAAAATTACTGCTTTTTTGAACTGTTTTTCGGACTTTCTTCGTGAAAAAATCGAATTTCTTTCCTTCAGAGACCCCTGCCCCCAATATTTTGGGAATTACTGACCCCCGGCGCAAAAAAAGTGGCTCAACGCCCCCCCCCCCCCACCCAGACCTCGGGGCTCCGTTACATCTATGATTGTAAAACAAATATACCTGCGTCAAATTTCGCCGGTATTTCGGCTCACCTGAATTCCTACATGTCATTGGTGGGGGGAAGTGCTATGGGAACCCCCCGCAGAAATCGTCGACTATATGGCTAGCCATTGGGTGACCGCCCCCCAGGATTTTCCAATCCTATGGCTAGCCATATGGTAGCCCTAGGGACCCCCATACTATTGGTCGGAAAAATACTGAAAAATGTCAATTTTTTGATGGAAAATGTTAATTTTTGAACAAAAAACGGTCAAAAACGTCAATTTTTCCGGCGCTTCGCGCCACAAATACATTTTTTATCATTTTGCAGACAAAAATTTCTATTTTTGAACCGTTTTTTCGGACTTTTCCCATAAAAAAAATCGAATTTTTTTCCTTCAAAGACCCCTCCCCCAAAATTTTGGGAATTACTGACCCCGGCCCAAAAAAGTGGCCCGACCCCCCCCCCCCTCCCAGACCTCGGGGCTCCGTTACATGTATGCCTCAATTATTTTCAATTAATTGATATAAATTTCCGGAACTATGAAAAATTGAAACAGCGAAAATTCTTGGAAACCCCGAGGAAAAAACTAAACAATTTTCACAAATTTTGGATGAAATTCTAGAAAAAAAACCTTTTCCCCACATAACATGGATTTGGATCCTGACCAGATTGATTTTTTTCACTCAAAACTTTCATCTTTTGATTGGAAAAAAAAACAAATTAAAACCAACTTTAACAAATTTTCCAACTCACTTGAATTAATTTCAATAAATCCACGTTGCAACGTAATAATTGATATTGATAATCGGCCGTGCTTTTAAATTCGCCGATCGGACGAGCAACGACGCCCGGAAATTCCGTATCCATGGCTATGAAGCAATATTTGTCGACGATACGCCTCATTTGGTCGAATTCGTCGTACAAATTACTGGCGTAAACTTCTTTTATACCGCAATCTTCGTTCAATTTCGAATTGGCCGTCAAATTCGCGGCGCTGGCGTTATTGGCGCTGGCGCTCGTTACCATATTTTTTCCAATTTTTATGGTCGGCCACGGGTGGTAGAAAAAATTCAAGTCCGGTTTGGCGTCTTAAAATTGGAAAAATACAATTTGAGGCAATGATTTTCCGGTATTTTAAAGGTCCGAGAAAAGAAAAGAAATGAAATGAAAAGAAATAAGAGAAAATATAGGAAAAGGAAAAAGTAAAGAAGAAAAGAAAAACGTGGATGAAAAAGAAAAACGTGGATGAAAAAGAAAAAAAGGAAAGGAAAAATTAAAGTAGAATAAAAAAGGAAAGGAAAAGAAAAGAAAAAAGGGAAAGAAAAGAAAAGAAAACACTGAAGGAAAAATAAAAAAAGAAACGAAAACGAAAAAAGTAAAGAAAAAGCAAAATTTTCCCCCAATTTGCTCAAGTCGTTTTTTCGCTTAAAAATGCTCATAAACGCTTTATTCATGTGATTTTGAGCTTTTCAAAACATGATGAAATTTTTGGAGCTACCAACTCAACAAATTCAAATTTTAAAGTTTGGAGTCTAATTTACAAGCTTTGTAAAACAAAGTTTAAAGCAAATTATCCAAGAGCACAACGTTAAGGCCTACATGATGATAAGTGGGAGCTCAAAAAACATGTTTAACTTTCAAACGTTTTCAGGTATTGACATTTTGCAATGTTGGAAAATCAATTTTTCGAATATTCATTTCAAAAATTAGATTCAAATTTTCTGTTCAAAAATGATAAATTTTAGAAATTTATCATTTGAAAAATAGGCATTCATCCGTAAAATTTCATAAAATTGGCCGAAAATTTAATGAGTAAGAGGAGTATAAATTTCCGAAGATATTTCCATCAAGCTTTTGAATTGATTTTATGTTGGCAAAGAAATAATCACATCAAAAAGCTTAGAGACTTGACGTATCGATCTTTCTCAAGAGGAAAAAATGCGAATCGTCATTAAATATCATGAAGATTACCAATTAAAACATGAGATAATACGTTTAAGCATACATGTAACGGAGCTCCGAGGTCTGGGAGGGGGGTTGGAGCACTTTTTTGGGGCCGGGGGTCATTAATTCCCAAAATTTTGGGGGGAGGGGTCTCCTAAGGAAAAAAAATCGATTTTTTCCATGAAAAATGTCCGAAAAACGGTTTAAAAAGTAGTAATTTTTGTCTAAAAAACGATAAAATATGTACTTATGGCGCGAAGCGCCGAGAAAATTGACGTTTTTGACCATTTTTTGTTCAAAAATTGACATTTTTCATGGAAAAAATGACATTTTTCAGTATTTTTGCGACTAACACTATGGGGGTCCCTAGGGCTACCATATGGCTAGCCATAAGATTGGAGAATCCTGGGGGGGGGGGGGGGCGCCCAATGGCTAGCCATATGATCGACGATTTTTGGGGAGGTTCCCATAGCACTTCCCCCCCCCCCCCCCCCAATTACATTTTTGCGTTTAAGATGATGAAAACTATTATAGATTAAGTGTGTAAATAAAGGTAGACATGATAAAAGCCGCGCCTGAGCTAGGTAAAACATAATGATAATTAAAGTTATCACCGGCGCGTAGCGTCGGAAAATTGTGAGATTATGACCTTCTAAAATGCACCAAAATGCATCTTTTCTGTATCCGATCCTCAAAATTTTTTTCAACCCAAAATTTTTTTCGCTTTCTCGAACTTTTTCCCCCGAAGAAGCACGATTTGCGGGGAAAAAACTGTGACGACTGACGAGCACTGTTCCTCTTTTCCCCGCTGGCTTTTTCCCCAAATGGGAGAGGTCAAAAATTTTTTCTCCATTTTCCCGAAGTCGTTTATTCGCTTAAAATGCTTAAAGACGCTTTATTTAAGTGTTTTTTAGCTTTTTCAAACCTTCCGATGTTTTTAGATCCGTTAATTTATTAAAATTGAGGCAAAAATTTAAATTTTCGAGTTTGGAGTCTAATTTACAAGCATTGTGGAAGAAACTATCCAAGAGCATAATGAATTTGAATTACATGAGATGAGAAATCGACGGTCAAGTCTTCTTTGATAACAAGTAAGAGCCCAAAAAAGATCTAACTGCATTATTGACATTCTGCGACGCTCTGGAAAGTCAATTTTCCAAACATTTATTTCAAGAATTAGATTCGAATTTTCTGTTTGAATGTCGTAGAATTTTATAACCTGAAAAATTTTGAAATCAGTAATTTAATTCGTAAACGTAACTTTCATGAGCTTGGCCGAAAAGATATGAGTAAGAAGAGTAGAAATTCCCGAAAACTACTTCCATGAAGCTTTTAAATTGATTTCACATTAAGAAAGGAAAATTACAAAATAAGATCTATTGAAGATCACCAATTATAACATGAAATAGTCATACCTGTACTTGGGGGGGGGGGGGTTGGGGGGACCCCCCCCTCAACTTGGCCAACCGTGCACCCTTAATCATTTATCCCCCCCGCCGAGTCTGGAAAAAATTAAAAAAATTTGCAAAAAAGTGTATGTTTTTTGGCGTTTTTTTTGGGAAAAATTTCGACTTTTTTCTACCCCCCCCCCCCCCCAAAAAAACTTTCGGATTTACCCCCCCCCCCCCAACTGGTCTGAGGTCTTATAGGTATGGAAATTATACAAGATGGCGAAAACTATTATAGATTAAATAATAAGTGACGGTAGACATGCTAAAAGCCACGCCTGAGCTAGACAATACATAATAATGACTGTGTAACTTATAACCGGTGCGAAGCACTGTTTTTTCCCCCCAAATCGTGCTTTTTCGGGAAAAAATTCGGAAAAGGGAAAAAAATTTTGAGCTCTTTCCCCATTTGGCGAAGAAAATTTTGGGGATCGGATACAGAAAAGATGCATTTTGGTGCATTTTAGAAGGTCATAATCTCAAAATTTTCCGGCGCTTCGCGCCGATTATAACTTTAATAATCATTATTATGCATTACTTAGCTCAGGCGCGACTTTTAGCATGTCTACCTTCATTTATCATATAATCTATAATAGTTTTCATCATCTTGAACGTATTATCTCATGTTTTCATTGGTAATCTTCAATATTTTACCATGATATTTGATGAAGATTCGCATTTTTTCCTTTTGAGAAAGATCAATACGTCAAATCTAAGCTTTTTGATGCAATTATTTCTTTTCTAACGTAAAATCAATTCAAAAAATGCTTCATGGAAATATCTTTCGGAAATTTATACTCTGCTTACTCATATATTTTCGACCAAGTATGAGAGTTTACAAATAAATTATACTGGTATTAAAATTTTTCAAGTAAGATTCTAGAAATTACGACTTTTGAACACAAAATTCAAATATAATTCTTGAAATAAATGTTCGGAAAATTGATTTTCTATCGTCGCAGAATATCAATACCCAAAAAATTTTTTCGGCGCTGCGCGCCGCAAAGATTAATATCCCTTTTGGGTTCTCACTTGTCATCATAGAGGACTTAACCACCGATTTCTCATGTAATTCAAAGTCATTATGCTTTTGGATAGTTTGCTTGAAAGTTAGTTCCAATGCTTGTAGATCAAACTTTGAACTCGAAAATTTCAATTTTTTCCTCAATTTTAATGAATTAACGGGTCTGAAAACACCAGAAGGCTTTAAAAGGCATTTTTAAGCGAAAAAACGACATCGGGAAAATAGGAAAAAAAATTTTGACCCCTTTCACTATTTAGGGAAAAGGCCTGGGAAAAAAAACAGTGGTGCGAAGCGCCAAAAATTTTGAGATTTGGACCTTCTAAAATGCACCAAAATGCATCTTTTCTGCATCCAATCCCAAAAGTTTCTTTCCCAAATGGGGAAACAGCCCAAAAATTCTTTCCCTTTTTGAATTTTTTTCCCAAGGGGAGCACGATTCGAGGAAAAAAATAAAAGTGCTGTGCTGTCGTGCTGACGGGACGCGACTTTTCAGTCCTTAAAATGACTAAAAATCATGGAAATTTAGGCCTCGACCAGCAGAAAAATTTGTGCCAATTGGCACCAACGCTCAAAATTTTTTGTGCCATTCCAAATTTTTTTGTGCCAAAAACCATGTTTTGGCACAAAAAAAACACTGCGCGCGACCACCGTTTTTTTTCCTCGAAGATTTTTTCCACATGAGAACCGGACCCAAAATTTTTATCCTCATTTTCCAAAAATTTCCCACATTTTTAAAAATGCTCATAATGTGGCTACGGATGCTTTTTTGTGCATTTTAGGAGCATACTCGAGCATTTTGTTGTATTTGTAGTCAGAAACCTGCAAAAATGAGGAAAAAAATTCAGAAAATTCTGGTTATGTTGGTCCAAAGTGAGCTCATGAAGAATATATTGGTGTTCTATAGGAGCGGATAAAGCAAGTTGACGATAGAGTTCTCATGAATTTATCTGCTATCAACATTCCTGTGATTCCGATTAGAATCATCTAATTTTATTTTATTCTTGGTCCGGCGCGGAGCGCTGGAAAAATTTTTTGATTTTCACTTTCTAAAACGCTGGAAAATGAATCTTCATAACGTTGGGAAATAAATTAAAATCAGACTGATGAAGTGTAATTTGCTCCCCGTTCCGGCGCGAAGCGCCGGAAAAATTTTCGGGTTTTTGTATTCTAAAACGCTGAAAAATAAATCTCTCTAACAGATAATTCGTGAACAAATGTTTTAAAAACGCGTTCTAGAGTAATGTCTTTAATTTCCACCTTCAATAAACGCAAAAGTTCAGATTGCAAACGTTAAAAAAATTTCAATCATCGAGAGAAAAAAATTGAGACTTGATGAAAAATCTCTATTTTCGGCGACATAATTGACTGTAAACGATTAGAAAAGGAAACGAGCTAACTTGATTTATAGAAACTGTTGAGCATTAATTAGTACGTCGAAGTAGATATGCTAACGCGCGCGCCTGATAGAACATAGTTATAATTATACCCATGACCGGCGCGAAGCAGTGTTTTTTTTTTGTGCCAAAACATGGTTTTTGGCACAAAAAAATTTGGAATGGCACAAAAAATTTTGAGCGTTTGTGCCAATTGGCACAAATTTTTTGGCTGGTCAAACATTAAATTTTCTTGATTTTTAGACGTTTTAGGGGCTGAAAACGCAAAAATTTTTCGGCGCTTATAATATTTCCTATTCGTACATTTGACCCGAACGCGAACGATTTCTCTTTGAACAGTGTATTAGTATCGTTGCAGCAAACTTTATAGGCTGTCAAGACTGATGAGTCAAAATAAATTCTGAATATTCTCTCTTCATTCAGTCAGATTCGGATTTAAAACTGAAATTGTTACTTTTTGTGTTTGATTGATTCAAATAGAAAAATCGATATCGTTGATAATGGCAAAAATTAACACGATTTTCGACTTTATTTTCTCTAGTCTTTACATGGTTGTTAAATAAATAATACATAGATATTCGTTCGTGGTCGAAAATTGAATCAATTTGAACTTCCTGAACAATTCTAGAGCTATTTAAATTGTCTCAGCATTCCATTTCCTTTTGGGATTTCGTGAACTATTTTGTTGCACAGTTTTTTCTCTTCTCACTGACATGGTTAGCTGAAAAGTTGGGCACGATTTTTACAAAAAATTAATGCGTGAAACAATAACTTTTCATCAAACTTTTGGCCTAAAACTTTTCCGCAGTTTTCAGTATGTCTTTAGTAAAAAAAATTTTTTGTGCCATTGGCACAAATTTTTTTGGCCTTTTGTGCCAATTGGCACAAATGTCCGTGCACAAAAAAAAACGCTGGCGCGAAGCGCCGGAAAATTTTGAGATTTTGACCTTTTAAAAAGTCCACCAAAATGCATCTTTTCGGTTTAGAGTTCCCCAAAATTTTTTCCACAATGAGAACTATACCCAAAATTTTTTTCCTCATTCCGAAATTTTTTTCCTCAAAAGACCCCATTTGAGGGAAAAAAACGGTGGTGGCGACGCGCGCCGCCGCCAGACGGAAAAATAATGCATTCCAGACAACAGTACCTGATCGTTTCACAGCAACAAACTCATGGCACGAAAAACTTGTGAATCAACAGTGCGAAATGATTTATCGGATTCTTGAATTACTTGCATATGACCTTTCGGAAATTTACGGTTTTGAAATCGCGGAATTGATTTTTCCCAGTGAGTTTCCGGCTCAATGTACAAGATTGAAAACCTGCGCCCAAAATAATCTTGTCCCATTCTACCTATTGTCGATCAGATTATGTAGATCAGCTTATTGATACACATCAGATTTTTGATTTATTGTATGATACATTTCACTCAAATAATATTCATCCTATGGTATATAATTTATGCTAATTTTTTAATGCTGTCGTTTTCTCAAAATTATTTGAGCTAATTGATGTTCTTATTGACGATCGATTTTTTTTCATATTATCTGTAAATATATCTCCTATGTTTTCAGCTTGACTGTCTTTACATTTTCGTACGAAATCAACTACATTTTCTGACAAAACATTAAAAAAGCTAACACACTACATAGAAAAACAAGTTTTGTTCCTCATATCAACTATGTATAGCGGGAACATTTCGGGACCTGCAGGCCGGTCTCTCCATTCAAATAAAAATTGACGACAATCTTTTGATTTTTTTCCAATGCAATCAGCAAGCTTGTGATCACGCGATAAGCGTAAATGTCCAACAAACCGTCCAGATCGACAAAAACTACAGCACTCGGACTGATCAGATCAGTACTTTGAATCGAACTCGTGGTCTTATTGGTCATTGTACATCTTTCAAAGCCACCATCCAAAAATGGATAAGCCTGCGTTACGATCATGGCCATATTGAAGGGAATATCGTCGACTTGGTATTTGATTCTTACAGAGTTTGCTGTCGAATACAAGGGTGCTAGGCTAGCCGAAATGCCAACCTGACGACCATCGTCTGTGGCTGCTCGCAATAGCGTGCAATGCTGGCAGACCGTGTTATTCGGCTGCTTACTGTAACTGATGCTCAAGTCCATGCATATCAAATACCATTCTTCGGGCGTTAGGCCTCTATCTGTTATGTCGATATTTTTTTGATAGGAAGTTGTAAAGGTCGTGATCGTCTTGTTCCCAAATTCTTCTTTACCCAATTCGAAACGTTCGATCACTTTTCCATCTTCAATTCTATTAATCCAAACGTGCATTGCATTTTGTGGCACTTGTAACTTCCATATTGGCAATGGTTGGTTTTCAGTTTCGTTAGTAGCTGAAAGATCTTCAGAATAAATTGAATATGAAACGAGCCAAATTTCATACAAGTACATCACTTAACACTTGTTGAAACTCTTTTCGAATCTGATGCTATAAATACTGACATCAGGCAGTCCATTCAGCTATAAAATTCGTGTTTCATAGCATTAACTCAGGTTGATGGATTCAAAGCCCAATCTCAAACACCAGCATCTAAGGATTGAATACTGTAATACAATAAAAAAGTAAACAACTTCAAATTTTCAAGAAAAATTTTTGATTAAACTATTGCATTACTGGTTTGCTCATATTTCTGCTGGGATAACAGTGAATTTTCCAAATTGGAGCAGTAGTTTCATAAGCGAGCCAGCAAATACAAATATGCTGGATCTCCATAAAAATGGAATTCATAGGAATTACGCAACCCTCTGAAAAGAGTTGAAAGCAAGCACAATATGCACAAAGCGTGTTTGGATGGAATACTGTAATTTACTGTATGGACGATTTTTCGAAAACAATGAAGTTCAATTGAGCTCACAATGTGATGCACATGTAATATAGGTGCTAATGCATCAGTGTAAATTCACAATGTACGATATGTGTATTTGATTACTGCATATAAATTTATTCCATGATCTACTGTCTCAAGGATGTCTGAGTATCCCTATATTGACATTCCTATAAATTCCCTTGAAGTGTTCTGTTTTGAACGTCTCGCACCCAGAAGTCGTTATTGAGCCAATTAAAGACATTACATAATTAATTTGCACATCGGCACCTGGTCCTCATTACCCACTCGAAATACACCAGCCCATAGGTACACTAATTCCTCCCAAATCGTAAGGACACCCGTCCAATAATAAAATGTAGAAACCCAAACGCAGACACCAGTCTCAAGTGGAACAGTAGCTGCGGTACATTACAGAATCACATACAGGCGTAATTATTAAGCACATAGGCATGACTAAGTCTACAATAAGTCGGAAGCATAGACAGTTAAGCTAAGCATAACACAAAAAGGCGTGGTAAAGCAAACTATAGTTAGGAAGCATAAAAGGCGTGGCCAGGTAAGCATACATTACACGAAAGCATATGAAGCAGGAAGCAACGATTGGTTGGACAAAGATTTCCGAAGCTGATCCCCCACGGATCAAGGGTGTGGCCAACAGAAAGCAGTATAAAAGGCGAAGAATGCGTGAAATAGT
Organism: Romanomermis culicivorax; assembly: GCA_963922205.1. Classification (NCBI taxonomy): domain Eukaryota; kingdom Metazoa; phylum Nematoda; class Enoplea; order Mermithida; family Mermithidae; genus Romanomermis; species Romanomermis culicivorax. Next base: position 141,764 of record CAWUHX010000265.1, on the reverse strand, counting down.
TAGTTGTTTCATATTCCGTTTTTAAATCCATGTGTGAAAGCTAGTTAGAGATTCGTGTAAAATCAAACATGTACTGTCAACGCCTATTGGAGCAGTGGGCAATATTGTATTTTCGTTCAATTATTATTTATCGTATCATAACCCCCCATATCATTTATTGTGTATCCTATCAAGGACATCGGGAATCAAGTGATTTGAAGCAAGTAAAAGTATAGTGAAAATCGGGCATTACACACATTAATGATTGAAATTGTTCCACTTGAGCATTTAATTCATGCTGTTCTCTCCCACTCACATAACTTAAAATTTTGATTTCATACAAATTAACCAGAGTAAGTACGGGTTTTTGGCTATTGGAAATTGAGTACGCAAGATAATTGAGACACCATGTATATTATTTCAGACCATCAATGCTTTAGATTATTTGAATATTCTCGCCTTTTTAAATGTTTATAATTTTTTCTTCACCTATTTCAATTATAATTAAAGACCGGATTTTTAGGTGCTGCACCAAAAATTTTTTTGAATCGAAGATGCTCAAGAAGCATAAAATTGACAAAATTAAGTGCTTCTGGTACTCCTGTATGCATGCTGATTGCACTCTTTTCCACTTTTTTGGGATTTTTTGGCGTTCTGAGACCCACTTGCACCCAATTTCGATTTTTTTTTCAAATTTGCACCTCAAATTGTCATTTCGCTCAAATTTGTCAAAGTGAACATATTTTATCATTTCCTGATAGTATGTAGCTGTAGTCCGGTTGCAATATCATGATCTGAAAAAAAGAAAAACATTGCAAGAATATTTTTAATCAAAATCCGGGATTTCTAGCTGGTCAGCGAACTTTTGTGTTATATGCTCGAAAAATTTTCGTGTCGCAGGGGACTATGGAGTTCCATTGAACAAACTTTTACATACAAAGCTTGCTTTAAACTCTTTTCAGAAAATTCACATTTGGAAAAACTGGCTATAGTGAAAAATTTTTGACTACCACTATTGTTCCATCCAACTATGTAATGTTGAAAGATTCAAATGATCATTAATATCCAAAAACTATCATTCTAGTATGATCACACAGCCTATATACATAACGTCTGGGTAAACTTGTGCAAGGCTGAGGGCTCTTCGTGTTGTAGTCTGTTTCCACCAATTTGATTGTACTTTTATCATTTTTGTCATTCCATGCATGAGGCCCCCAAGTACCAAGTGGAGCGAGCAACGCGGGCCATCGACAGCCATCTTACTGTAGTGCACGTCAGTACACATGCGCTGGCTCTCTCTCTTACTGTGTGGTAAAAACATTGTTTTATATAACATACGTTTATTATTGGTTTTTGCATCGTACTCATTGCCTCCCCGTATGCCTTGTCTATTGTGTTTTTCTCCCTAGTGCGTGGGAGTGAATTCTTTGTGCTCTCGTCCAGCCTTGTTTTGTGAGTAAGATTGCCAAGGTAAAATTGAAGAAAGGTTTCCTTTCTTGGGTTTATTTTAATTTGGCGGCAGATTAAGGAAGCATCTTTCCTTAATTTGTAGAGTTATTAGTGTCGGGTTTAAGTACATTTAGGTAAGTCAATCCGGTAAGCGTGGGCGTGGGAAATACGTGCATTAAGGATGAACCCTGGGATCCCACTTCTGCCTGACTCATCAAGCATCGACCATTACCAAATACAACATTCGTTCAAAATCTGTTCAAAGAGGTTTGAAAGTTCAGATCAAATGGTTATTCTAATTTCCTACAGTATGTAGTTGGAAAAGTTTTTGATTTACCTTGTAGTTCCGATTGAACATTGTTCACTATCATATTGTTCATATTCATTTTTCCATAAACCTGTTGCTGTTGAACTTGTTGTACAATCGGCGAGTATGATCGCCTTCGGGTAACAGTTCTCCTGTACTTGTAGATCACGGGACCTCCATACTTCACATTGTAGAACTGTTCATCTTGAGTTGTCTCGTATATAAAACGTACATCGCCGGGATAGTCGTGACATGGAGGTACTTCTTTCGGTTCATCAATTTTTCGACATGTTGAATAATAAAAAAGAAGTGAAATAAAAATAACTCGACCATGTATTGCCATTGCCGAAAAAATAACAGTTATGTTGACCTTTCCTGAAATCAAGTTTCTTACTTGATGAGAGATGGAGCGTCAGAAAAGAATAACAAAATAGCACATCTTAACCTGAGGCTATGATTGGTAAAAACTAGTTCTCTCCGGGTAAACAAGGTTCACGAAGAAAAATAAAGAGCATGTGATACAAGAGGTGCATAACATGCAGTTGAAACTTACAGCAAATACAGTTTTTTGGCGAATTAAGGTTCTGTAAAAAAATAATCATATGGCTTCGCATCAATGGACTCATTCTGTATATTCCAAGGACATTTCTTATGAAAATACCAATTGGGATTACTAGATATTCAAATTCTATTAATAATGATAGGAATAATTTTGGTTTTTTTGCCTATATGTCATATGGTTATAATTTCTTGACGAAGGCATGCAGCCATCTCAACTATGGTCACCACAGTCACCTCAGCTATGATCTGTTGCGAATCGAGAGATTGAGAGCACTTTCTCCATTCTTGGTTGGCTCAGTTGGTTTGAGTGTATGGATGGGGGTGTAGCCAATTGTGCCCTTTTCATATGCGCTTTTGCCAATTGCGCCGATCCAAATGCACCACATATCATATGCCACATTGTCATATGCGCTATTGGCAAATGGGCCATGTGTTAAATGCCCTTTGTTCATGTCGGCCATAATTCTGATTGGACACTGAAAACATAGTATCAAATGAGAAATGTAGTTATTCTTGAAGACCAAACAAACTAGGCAAAAACAACATTATAAATTATTATACAGTCATAAAGGATCACACAGATAGTCACATAGTCAGAGTTGAAAATTACCAAAGTGCAATTATGTCACATTTGGAACTCTAGAATTTTTTACACGCAATCTACAGTATGGTCAGGGTCAAATTAATGCTATTGATTTTATGACCAGTATAGCTTATAATTTGACTGATCTGTTGGCGTATTAAATACTGTAACTCTATGCATTTGTGTCTTGCTTATTTTGACTTTCGAACTCAAGTGGTAAGATTTGGAGTACATGTTTAGTTTTGCTGCTTCTGAACAAATTTTAAATATGAAGGTACTGGGTACAGGATTATCTGATCATAGAATCATGATCAGATCAAAGAATCAAGACCAGATCATAGAATCATGATCAGATCATGAAATCATGATCATATCATAGAATCACTTGCAGTAGCTAAACTGTGATATAGATTAGCTATGTAAGTCTGAGAAAAATAAACATACAGCAAAAATTTTTGGATACGAAAATTTTAAAAAAAATGCTTCCTAAACAATTTCTGGAGACAATAGTCATCTTTGTCACTTTTTTTATTACTGATGCATCCATTGTCTTTCTATGATGAATTAAAACACAAAGGCCGCACATTTGCAAAAAGCACAATTGCAGTTGGCCCATTATACACATGGCCCAAATGCATAGGGTGCATATAAAAATGGCGCACTTGAAAATCGGCGCAATTGGCTAGGGCGCAAATGGGAAAGCACAATTGAAACTGGGGCATATGGCTACAAATCTATGGATGGTAACATTAAGATCCAGGATCCAAGCCAAGGTTTTTACCAAAAACCTGAGCAGTAGGAACATGTTAATCCAACAAAATGTAGAAGACATTAAAAGGAGGATATCTAGACCACTGGGAGTCCAAGGAACATACCTTAATCATCTGTGAATTTGGATTCTCGAACTTTACAATGTCTCAACTTACCAATCTAGAGTCGATACCTGTCTGCAATCAACATGACTCAGCCTAAAAGAGACAAATGGGGTTTATGTTACAAAAAAGTTGAAATGAATCTTTATACTCAAGAAATGCGATGATGGGCAAAAAACTCATACACAAAAAATAACCAAATGCAGGGGATAAAGCACACAAAATCAAAAAAAATCTCTTCTCTTCGTTACACCATCTTTATGTTCTAGAATTTTGTGAATACGTTGTCCATCCTTGACGTGTGGATTAGAATGCAGATTCAAATATTTAATAGCCACAAAAATATTAGACTTCTACAGAGTCTACAAAAGCAATTATTGTAGCCTGTTTCGTCACATTTCATTGATTCTAAGTGACCTTGAATGAATTTTAGTAATGCATAGAAGTAGACTTTCCGTCGGTTTCCAAAGCAAGAAAAAATCAATTTCACATGGAAATTTCTTTTTTAGGACTTTAAAGCTTCTTTGTGTGGACTTGTAACATGTGATATAGTGTTACAAGTCGTAGTCAGCTTCTTTTAACATGTTATTTCTATAGTCTGTTTTTCTTGGAATGCTTCTAAGTTATAAAAGTGGAAAGCAAGTACTATTTTAGTTTTTTAAGATTTCCTCCTAAACCGTGGGTCACCTGAGACTGAAAATTTGTGAGCTTATTCAATAAACGTTCAATAATTTTTTGAATGAAAAATCCTTCTGTGAAAGCTTTGTGTACTCAATTTTGAGGACATAGTCGATTTTTGCTCTTTTTCTATTTAGAAGCATTTTATAAAAGACAAACTGTAGATCTCTGCTTAGGTCAAAAGAGGTCAGCAATGTAACTGAAGAGGCTCTTTGCTTATACATGGCTGATTATCATAGGTCACTCAACAGAGCTTCCTATAAATAAAGACCAGGGGCCGGTTTCATCAAAGAGACTTAAGCTCCAGCTGAGCTGCAGCTTCAGCTGTAACTTAACTCTATATGTTATGCCATTGTCATTAAGCTGCAGCTCAGCTGTAGCTTAACTCATACACACAAAACATTAGGGAAGGTTAAGCTACAGCTGAGCTGCACCTTAACGGCAATGTTTTAACATACACAGTTAAGCTACAGTTCAGCTGCAGCTAAACTTTCCCGATACATTTTGTGTGCATGAGTTAAGCTACAGCTTAACGGCAATATTATAACATATAGAGTTAAGCTACAGCCTAAGCTGTAGCTTAGCTGGAGTTTAAGTCTCTTTGATGAAACAGGCCCCAGTAGAGTGCAACAGTTCTCTAGCAGACTAAACACAACCTTCAGTTGCCGCATAACCTAAGTTTGCTGAGACTGGAACAGACACTTGTTGGGCACCCTGTTGATGGCAAGCCACATTGGGAAATCGCCATGCAAATCAAAAATTTGGACGACCAGTGGCGCAAACATTTGTGTAGAAATGAAGCGCCACAGAAAGACGAAAAAGTGATAGTGAAATCTTTCTTTCACTAATATTGTTTTTATTATATTTTGGTATATTTTGCTGGCGTCCAATAAAATATTCCCAGCAACGACATCTAATATTTACATAAAAATAATAGTGGCCTATCCACATCTTTTTTACTATTCGTCGGTTTTTATTGATTTACATATTCTTTATTATTTGGATACTTTCGACCGACAGGAGCGAAGGTCCAAAGGCCCAGGCGCTAGCTTGCAGTCAGCAAGCTCTGGAATACCCAATAGGGGATCCAATCGAGTAAGTCTATCCCTGAAGGGTTTCCTTGTCTCAGCTAGGAGACTGCAGAGCTCTCTGGTGAGGCCCCACATTTAAAGTTAAAGTAATCTTTGTTATTGTAGGTCTGGGGAACTGGACTATTGCATTATCACTGAGGCTTAGCCAAGGGAGTAGTTCTAACAGGTCAGTTCAGACCAGAAGCCTCAATCTTTTCTTAAACTCTTAAGGAAAGACCTGCAAAACACACTAGCTTGCAATCAAAAAACAGTCAAGGTTGCTCCAGATACTTACTGCAGGCTACTACGTGTGACAATAAGAAGTCACTATAGTAATATCGAGGTTTACTCAGGGCTACATTGGTATTGGCATGAGTCCAATGTCCAGTGCTCAATTCTGCTTTTTGTGCAAGTAATATAAGTATTCGAGTACATATTAGTTGGTGCTGGAATCTGTTTATTGGGTGAGAAAAGTAACAATAACAATGTACACGGCAGACGCATAAGAAATTTTAATAATGACTAAAATCAAATTTCCTTGGTCCAATTCGGGCTTCACCAAATTAACAGATTCAGCATAGATGTGGAATATTTGCTAGTATAAGTACATCCCCATACTTTACATATCTTATTCTTGCTGTCCATCCTTTGCAACAATCTTCTGCTTCGTCTGTAAACTCCTAGAAGCATATTTATGAAATTTAAAAAACAGGCGATTTAAAACAGTGACCTTTAAAATTTTGACCAAAAATATATTTGAAATTTCAATGAAAAATATAAAATTTCAGCGCAAAAATTGTGACCACTAGAAGTAATAGGAGCACATGTTCGCAAAACTTGGGCTTTCGAGCCGAAACTATAACACCTTTCAGTTCCTTCTGTTGAATCCTAACAATTTTCATAATGTTATTTCGATGGTTTGCAAAGCCTACTGGGTAGCCATTTGCCGAGCAGCCGCTCACGGAGCACATGAAGTCAAAGCACATCTGATGGTACCCAAGGGTGTATGAGCTCTTACATGGAGAGCAGTCCCTGCGTGAGCTCCCAAAAACCACTGGTCATTAGTTTCAGCGTGGCCAACATTTGAGCCTATGGGATATTTTTGCGCAAAGCTTCAGCTTCCTCTTCCAGGACGTTTTTCTATTCATGATTCATTTATAGAACAATTTTCTTCTTCTCAGTCACAGGTGTACAGTTGAATGCTTGTATTTCGCATTCCATAGTTGAATGTTTGGGCCTGGAATAGAAACTCAACGTAAATTTTGTGATGCTTGCATGTTTTCTATCAACAGTGAGCCAAAGAATTTCTTCTAAATCAAAACGTGATTACCAACAAAAACTGAAACACAATCATGGACTATCATAGAGAAGCTTCGACATGTGTCCACTGTTTCCATCCCCTGACATTGTTTTTGTGTTTTTATGTCATTTATTTTATACTGACGTGTTATAAGATAGTCCTATGTTATAACATGGTCCTACGTTATAACGTATACTTTTTTCTTTTCGATATGTTATAAAATACTCACATCTTATAACATAGTCCAATCTTATAACATACCGACATGTTATAACATAGTCCAATGTTATAACATGGTGCTATGTTCTAACAAACAAATTTTTTTCATTTTTTGACGTATAACATATACTGACATGTTATGACGTAATCCCATGTTATAACATATCTTTATGTTATAACATAACCCTACGTAATAACATAGAATATGTTATAACATGGGATATGTTTTACATGGGATACGCTATAACATGGTACATGCTATAATGTTGGATATGTTATAACACGTGTGACCCGACAATTGAGCGCCGGACAATTGAGCGCTGACAATTGAGCACCGACAACTGATCGCCAGACAACTGAGCACCGTGACAACTGAGCGCCGACAACTGAGCGCCAACAACTGAGCGCCAACAACTGAGCACCGACAACTGAGCGCCGAGACAACTGAGCGCCAGACAACTAAGCGCCAGATAACTGAGCTCCGACAACTGAGCGCGGACTATTTAATGTCAGATAAATAACCCAATCAGTTTGAAGTAACTATTTTGCATTTAGGCTTAGGCTTAGGCTTAGGCTTAGGCTTAGGCTTAGGGGCTTAGGCTTAGGGGCTTAAGCTTAGGGGCATAGGCTTAGGGGCTTAGGCTTAGGCTTAGGGGCTTAGGCTTAGGCTTAGGCTTAGGCTTCATCATACGAATCAAAAATGACCATATTTGTTTGATTCATAATATTAGACGTATGGACATATATACATTACGGTAGATAATCATTAGGGTAGATAATCACTGAAATGCTAGTATTCCGTAGCACTCAGTAAATGAAAAAAACGCTCAATTATAATGCATTAAATAGTCGGCGCTCAGTTGTCGGCACTCAAATGTCTGGCGCTCAGTTGTCACGGCGCTCAATTGTCATGGCGCTCAGTTGTCCCGCACTCAGTTGTCGGCGCTCAGTTGTCGGCGCTCAGTTTTCGGGGCTCAGTTGTCACGGCGCTCAATTGTCCGGCGCTCAGTTGTCGGCGCTCAATTGTCGGCGCTCAATTGTCCGGCGCTCAATTGTCGGTGCACCATAACACGAGATATGTAATAACATATGATATGTTATAAAATATGATATGTTATAACATATGATATGTTATAACATATGATATGTTATAACATATGATATGTTATAACATATGATATTTTATAACATGGGATAAGCTATAACATAGAAACAAATTTACATACTGAAGAAATGAGAGTAGCACAAGCCCCAATACCTCATAAATGCTAGGAGCATAAAATTTGACCCTTATAACAAAGACAAACAGGGGTTCTGATGCAGCGATCCGCATTAAAAAGCTTCATCCATTCGAAACTTGTGAAAGTCAGAACCCGTCGCTTTTTCTGGCTCATCTTGTATATAATTTTCGAATACTGTAATCGGTATTCAAGAATCGACAAGATCCATTTTTGAACGCCACAGTACTTGGTTTCTACTCTTTCCCGAAACAGCATTTGGAAAAAACGTCATATAGGTTGTTTTTCCTCTTCGAGCATTTTTTGCATTCCGAGCTGCACTTAGAAAAAATGATAGTTCTGTGTCAGATCATTGCAAATTTTTGATGATATGACTAATGAATCCCTTCAGGTCATTTTTATTAGAATACATGAGGTTTGAAATTTCAGCGGGACAGCTTATACATTGCATGGTGCCATTACGTGGAAAGGTAAGAAATTTCCATCATTAATCACCTGCTTCATGGTAATACATATTGAATGAGTTCAATTTTGTCTTCCATATGGTTGCTTTATAGGATAATTATTTCATTGAAAATGAGCAATTCTACTCTCATGGACCTGGACTCTTTCTCTAGATCTCAAATTCGCGATCATTTGCCTAGTATTATTGAATGGTTGCTCGTTTCGTTGCTGAATTTTTTGGGATCCTTTCTAGTTCTATCAACTTTGATCATTTGGAAACCTTTACATTCACAAACGATGGCTTTCGTGGGTGCATTAATGATCAGTGAAATAGCTCAATCGATATTCTACTTAGCACTCAACATCTGGCATTTCGTCAATTACATCAATAATAGTAGTGAATATATGCTTGCAGTGCAGTGTTATAAAATCACTTGTTTCCAAGTTATTACTGTAATTGGTGGAACATTATTATCATTTTGCATTGCGTTCAATCGCTTTCGTGCAATGATTTTTCCATTCACATATTCCAATATGAAAATAGCTATTACAGTAATTGCTATAACTGCATGTTTCGCAATAGGCGCCGTGAGCATTTTACCCGGTTTACTGTATCAGCCGATTACAAAATTTGTATTCATGTGCGGTTTCCGAGCATTAAATTTCGCGTTCTCGAAATATTTATACATTTTTTGTTTATTAGTTTCTATACTCACTTTGGTGGTCTACTTTTTTCTATTGATCCGGATCAAATTTGAGCGAGTACGTCAAACATCCAACAGCAATAACAATTTGGAACATATAAAAAGAGAAAAGAATAAGAAGGTGACCAAATCTTTGGCGACCGTTTCCTTATTCTGTGTGTGCACCAATGTTTTTCAATGGATTTCGGCAACGATATTGACTGTCATATCCCCGAATCAAAATTACGATATTGGTATTTATTTCGGCGTTTTGAGCAATATGTTAGGATTCACAATGTCTGTTGTATTTTTTGTACAAGTCGATGATTTTCGCAAAGGCCTAAAGCATTTGTTATCAAAATTACGCCAAGCTTAGTTTCATTGATGAAAAAAGTGATTCTAACAATTCATTGTTGGCTATTATTGGCCTTAAAATCGCATAAAAATGTGAAATACCTTGTATAGTAGAATATAGCACAATATAACTAGAGCACGGATTTTTAAGTGCTGCACTTAATCTTTTGTTTTGATGGAATATACTTCCCATGCTTAGAAATGCAATTATCCATGGTGTCTGATGCAAAAGAATGCTAATTAATAGCACTTAATTGCACTTCATTTGGGGGTCTTGCACTTAATTGCACTTAATTTAAACTTTTTGTAAAAGTTGCACCTAAATGCATAGTTTTTAATTAAAAACTTGAAAAAACATGGTTAAAAAAAGTTAAAAAGTTAAAAACTTTTCAAATATTTTTAACTTTTTAACTAGTTTTAACTTTTTAGACCTAAAAACCTTTTTTTAAGTTAAAAACTTTTTAACTATTTTTAACTTTTTAAAAGTTAAAAACATTTTTACTTAAAAACTTGAAGAAACATAGTTAAAAAGTTGAAAAATAAGGTTTAATGAAAGATCAACAGTGGAAAATTTTCAGTTATGCATCTGATTTTTTGAATGGATTTGCCCGCGGAAAATATACAAGCAGTCTTGGCCGAAATCCTGATCTTCAATGGTTTGTTTCTGACTCCAATCCGGAATTCAAATTTAAAATGTTGTTCTTGACGTAGACGTAGAGCGTTTGTTTTCTCAATATAAATTAATATTGTCTGATCGCCGTCAAAGCTTAACATTTGAAAATATTGAAATGATAAATATTGTTATGTTTAATAAGTTTCTTTTCAACTAAACTTGACAGTTTGCTGCCATTAAAACGTCTGATTGCAATTTATTAAGGCCAAAAATTAGTGTAAAATTGATTTTTTTTGCACTTAACTGTGCACTTAATTTGCCATTTTTTTGCACTTAATTAGGCACTTACTTTGGACATTTTTTGCACTTAAGAATCCGTGCTCTAAATATAACACACAATAATACAGTGGTAGGTGACGTTTTGGTAGTGTACCTACTACCTTCTTCAGGCTATGACAATTAGAATTCAAATTGTCAACTTGATTCTAACATTACAGAAAATGGACAGTTTCCTATCCACAATTGAACAGTGTTGCCCAGCGGTGTTGGCAAGAAACTGTAAAATGCCTCCTGAAAAACTCGAGAAACTGCCGAAGACTGTGATATGAAAGACTGCCAAAAAGCTGCGCCAAAAAATAAAATATGACTTTTCCAAAAAAGCCACTGCACAAAAAAACGTTGAAGTTATTTTCAGCTTTATTAATATTTGTGTTTGAATATGAAATCGATAATTTATTCCATATTTTTTAATTTTTTAATTGTTTTTATTTTTTTCAAATACACCTGAACTCATTTTTCTATATCTGGGAAGGCAGGCTCTACAGGACTATATGATAATATAAGTGCCCAGCTTATGGGGTGGGCGCACTTTGGGGGCTTATTTCTGCCAAGTTGAGGCCACATTCCACAGGGCCACAGGCCAGCATCTGCCTGACAAGCAGGACTTGCTCAGCAGCTGATCTCATGTTGGGGTTATTGTAGGCATGCGTTCGACTTTCAGCATCCGTGTGCAGGTGGTGGATCCAGTAAAATGTGATGGAAATATAAAATTTACTTGAATTTATGTAGCCATTGTTTCGCATGTTTTTGGTTAATTTTCATTAGGTACTTTTGATACCATTCTTATGTGTCGCCCTATCATCTTTACTATATATTTTGTTATTTATTGTATTGGCGTCATCATATTGGATACATAACACAAGCTCTACAGGGTGACTTGTATTGTTTTGTAAGCACAGTTGAGGTTCAGTAAGATTGGGAAATTGGACACAGGGGTAGGAACTTCTTGGTCAGAAATCACGGCATTCTGCCTGAGACTAGGGAGTTTTCTAGTGAGGTAATCGACAGTCTGAAGAGATTTCTGAAGTGTTTGGGTGGTTGAACTGTTGCAACATCCTTTCTATATACCTGAAGGTCAGTTTCATCTTGTCACGTCCTCGGCAGCCTAACATTCATAATCAGAATCCTCCTCATTCACTTCAGATGCAACTGGGCTAATCAGACCCTGCAAGCAGCCTTCCAAGCTGGCCTACACAATTTAGCTAACCCAAAGAATGAAAGGTTGAGTCTGTCTAGGGCAGCTATCAGAAATTCAATTCAGGGTTACACCTAAAATTGGACCTGGTTTTTGAGACTAGTAGTCAGAGGTTATACACTAGACCAAGACAGCCTTACACCAATAATTTAAATCAAAAGCAGAAAGGTGTCAAACGTCTACATAATAGCTTGGTAATTTTGGGGATGTAGATACTTATGGAAGCAGTCGTCACATATCTATGCGAAATTGGTCAATAGAGCGAAGCCACAATTCAAGCAAAAAAGAGTGACATATTCATTCTTTCAATTTCTTAGAGTTGAGTGCACGTGCTTCTGCTGATTATATTGTTATTGTTCCTTTCTCGGTCAATAAAAGGGGATGTCAGCTTTGGCTCATATTTGCGTAAACATGTGTTTCTATTTTATTATTAATTGTGTATTAAGGAAATTCAGGTGCAAGCTAGTTTAATTATGGTCAGTGCCAAGGCAGGCCTGTCTCTACCTGGATATTACTAGAGTGAGTTTGTATTGTCTTACATAGTAGCCTGAAAGAAGTATCTGGGGCAACTCTTATTGCTTTTCGATTGCAAGCTGGTGTCAGTTCCAGTCTCAGCAAACTTATGTTGTATTTGTAAATGAGATGGGCGTTTCGGGGCGGCTCTGCCTGATTTCTTGCCTCCTTGATCGGTCAGGTCGGAGGAAGGGGTGTAAAATCGGACAGGGGAATCGAAGTGCAGGAGAGATAGCCAGGGATTGACCTTAACGCCAGTGCTTACCTGGGCCTACCCTAAACCTTGGAATGACTCCTCACTCAGGGCCGAGAAGTCAAGAACAGAATACTACCTTTCCAAGAAATGCCTGACTAAAACTAGTCAGACAAGGTAACACACTTTTGGACACAAATAAAATGCTTTTCTAACTAAACATGTATTTATACAACTTACCTTCGAATCGCCCCTTCCAAAAAATATGATGTCTTCCCAGTATAAAAACGAGGCAAGTAATGTACAGGTGAAATGATAATTATAATATGAGAGATGAGACACATGAGAATAATCAATAATAAACACTAACTAATTCACAAAATTCGTCTTCTACAGTAACCGTTGCGCTGGGCCAGGTCGGGCATGGTTGGATGTGTTGTACTTGTGGGCGTTTTTACAAATTGACAAATCTATTAGAAAATCGTGAAAAATCAGCAGAAACACACTACAACACTTAGGTTAAACTGTGACTGAAGGTTGTGCTTTTTCTGCTAAAGAATTGTTGCACTGTCTTGACCTTTACTTATAGAAAACTCTAATGGAGTGACCTATGGTAATCAGCCTTGTCCTAGCCAAAGCCTCTTTAGTTATTCTCAATATCCGAATTGAATTTTTTAACATTTTACTGCACACCCCCCAAAAATTACACAATAATGCAGCAACAAAAAAATTTTCAACATGTCACAAATTAATCGATTGTGTAATTTGATTTTCAGCAAAGCCATTGTGGAAAAAGATGCCTTCGATGGAGACGTTGTGAAAAAAATTTTGCAAATAAGGTATATGGTGGGTGACTTCTGAGAACAAGACACCATGCAAAAAATGTATTACCACATAATTTGCTGTAAGTTGAGACAACTCAGAAATTTTAATATTTCTGAATAGTGTGTGTGAGTTAAATAAGAAATGTAGAAACCAGCAAACGAAGACTAAAAACCATGGCAAATTTTTCAAGATAATAAAACCATAAAAAACACAATAGTGTTCCAAAAATTGTGGAAATAGCGAGAAACCCAGGCCAAGAGCTTTATCGACAAGAGGGCACTTGTAGAGCATCTGGGCTGCAATGGTCAAATAAACTTTAACATTGGGTAATAAAGGAACCATAAAATTTCACTCCATGGGCTCCTTGGTCAATAATTACTACCAAAAAATATTTTGTGACTTTGGTTTCTGCAAAATTTTGCAGACATCAGCTTGATTCAGCAAAAATCATCAATTTTTTCCAACTTGTCTCAGCAGATTTTTTAAGGGAACAGCCACAGGGTAGGTTTCGCAATAATCAAGACTTCTTATCAATATACAGCGACCAATCAGAAAATGTTAATAAAAAAGTTTACTGTACATTAATACTTTTATGGGGCCTTTTGGATTTAATTTTTAGAAAACATGGGTGAGGGATCACTTGGAGAATTATTTTTGGATCTGATGCCGCTTGAAAAACGCTTTTTGAACTCAAAGATGAGCTTATTTTGTGTGTAGTAATGAACTGTACACAAAAAATGTTAACATATTTTTTGAATTTTTGTATGATGTTCTTCCCATTGTTTTGAACAAGCCGGTAACTTTATTTTTATGGCATTATTTTGCACTGCAGCAATGAAAGTCACTACATCAAATACTATAACAGATAATTTAGCCCAAAACCTCAATAAATGTCGTTAAAATTTAATTCTCCAAAATTTATTAGTTGTTGGCCGTCTTTAGTAATGTACACCAGGGGTCATTCTGTTTTGCTGGGATCTGAACATTCTTTGTCGCCATCATCACTTCCTACCTTTTTGGCTGCTTCCAGTGGCATTCAGCTTTCGCCCATGTTGGATTATAAGCGTTTTTTTTGCCCTTCATTCATGTCACCAGTGTCTTTGGCATCATCATCCTCAGTGTTGCCAACTGCGGGGTTTTTCTCCAAAATTTGGGTTTTTTTTTCAATTTGAGGTTTTTTTGGGGTTTTACATAGTGTGTTGTTTTCTTCGGGTTTTTCTTAAATTGGGGTTTTTTTGGGGATTCTGTTCAGCAAGTAGTAATTACTTTTTAAAGTAGAATACTGTATTTTTTACAAAGTATCAGTCATCATCACCGTTTTTCTTTAGTGCTTTTTCTCCTTTTTTAGTCTAATATTTTTTTGCAACTATGAAGGTTTTTCGGACACTTTCCTAATTATTGAGAGTTTATCGAGTATTCCAACGTTTTTCAGCGTTTTCTAGGGAATTAAGAATTTTTTGAAAATTAGGAAAAACATTTTAGGCTCATACACAGTGTTACCAACTTCTGCCTTCAAAATCCCCCCAAAAAAACCCCAATTTTGGGAAAAAACCCCAAAATTTTCAAAACGTATATGTATGGAACAATGCTCAATTTAGCATAATTGTATGATAAAACAACACATTCTTCAAAATTTTTATTCAAATTTCATTCAAAACTTCATCGACTTCATTAGCACAAACAACATCATCATTATCATTTTCAAACTTTTTAAAATCATACATTTTTACGTTACATTTTTACACTGCTCAACGTGTTTTGCAGTTTTAGCGTGATCCAACAAAGATTTGTGATGTGCTTTCAATTTTGCTGAGCATATTTTGCAGAAAGCAAGCTTTTCATTGTCAACAATGCCTTGAAGCCAACCTTCAAATCGAAAATAGCATCATTATCAGAGAAATTTGGCAAAAAATGATTTCCTACATTCTTCACTTTGAAAAGGTTAGGTTTGATTATTACAATTAAAAAAGTAATCATTTCAAAAATTGAGATAAATTGAAAAATAAAATTCTCTGTAAATATTTTTCGGTATTTGATGCCTGAATTTTGGGTCGCTTCTGTTTCGGAAAATCATCTGACTCAGATTGGTTGCTGCTGTCCTCAATATGAATAGAACTATGAGCACTATCTTTGTCTGATGTTATGTTAATATTAATCTTAAAATAAATAGCATAATATTATCAATTATACTGTTTTTCTATGATGCGACATCATTTTCTTAATAGACATAATGTATGAGCAGTGTTGCCAACTGCAGGGTTTTTCCCCAAAATTTGGGGTTTTCTTTTCAATTTGAGGTTTTTTTGGGGTTTTACATAGTGTGGGGTTTTCTTCGGGTTTTTTTCTCAAATTGGGGCTTTTTTGGGGATTCTGTTCAGCAAGTAGTAATTACTTTTTAAAGTAGAATACTGTATTTTTTACAAAGTATCAGTCATCATCACCGTTTTTCTTTAGTGCTTTTTCTCCTTTTTTAGTCTAATATTTTTTTGCAACTATGAAGGTTTTTCGGACACTTTCCTAATTATTGAGAGTTTATCGAGTATTCCAACGTTTTTCAGCGTTTTCTAGGGAATTAAGAATTTTTTGAAAATTAGGAAAAACATTTTAGGCTCATACACAGTGTTACCAACTTCTGCCTTCAAAATCCCCCCAAAAAAACCCCAATTTTGGGAAAAAACCCCAAAATTTTCAAAACGTATATGTATGGAACAATGCTCAATTTAGCATAATTGTATGATAAAACAACACATTCTTCAAAATTTTTATTCAAATTTCATTCAAAACTTCATCGACTTCATTAGCACAAACAACATCATCATTATCATTTTCAAACTTTTTAAAATCATACATTTTTACGTTACATTTTTACACTGCTCAACGTGTTTTGCAGTTTTAGCGTGATCCAACAAAGATTTGTGATGTGCTTTCAATTTTGCTGAGCATATTTTGCAGAAAGCAAGCTTTTCATTGTCAACAATGCCTTGAAGCCAACCTTCAAATCGAAAATAGCATCATTATCAGAGAAATTTGGCAAAAAATGATTTCCTACATTCTTCACTTTGAAAAGGTTAGGTTTGATTATTACAATTAAAAAAGTAATCATTTCGAAAATTGAGATAAATTGAAAAATAAAATTCTCTGTAAATATTTTTCGGTATTTGATGCCTGAATTTTGGGTCGCTTCTGTTTCGGAAAATCATCTGACTCAGATTGGTTGCTGCTGTCCTCAATATGAATAGAACTATGAGCACTATCTTTGTCTGACGTTATGTTAATATTAATCTTAAAATAAATAGCATAATATTATCAATTATACTGTTTTTCTATGATGCGACATCATTTTCTTAATAGACATAATGTATGAGCAGTGTTGCCAACTGCGGGGTTTTTCCCCAAAATTTGGGGTTTTCTTTTCAATTTGAGGTTTTTTTGGGGTTTTACATAGTGTGGGGTTTTCTTCGGGTTTTTTTCTCAAATTGGGGCTTTTTTGGGGATTCTGTTCAGCAAGTAGTAATTACTTTTTAAAGTAGAATACTGTATTTTTTACAAAGTATCATTCATCATCACCGTTTTTCTTTAGTGCTTTTTCTCCTTTTTTAGTCTAATATTTTTTTGCAACTATGAAGATTTTTTGGACACTTTCCTAATTATCGAGAGTTTATCGAGTATTCCGTTTTTCATCGTTTTCTAGGGAATTAAGAATTTTTTTAAAATCAGGAAAAACATTTTAGGCTCATACATTATGTCTATTAAGAAAATCATGTCCCATCGCAGAAAAACAGTATAATTGATAATATTGTGCTATTTATTTTAAGATTAATATTAACATAACGTCGGACAAAGATAGTGCTCATAGTTCTATTCATATTGACGACAGCAGCAACCAATCTGAGTCAGATGATTTTCCGAAACAGAAGCAACCCAAAATTCAGAAAGCCTAAAGGAAAAGAAATCCAGTTTTTCAGAATAAATGGATGGTGCAAAAAGAGTTTAAGGGTAAGAAAAGTGCATCAAATACCGAAAAATATTTACAGAGAATTTTATTTTTCAATTTATCTCAATTTTCTAAATGATAATTTTTTTAATTGTAATAATCAAACTTAACCTTTTCAAAGTGAAGAATGTAGAAAAGCATTTTTTGCCAAATTTCTCTGATAATGATGCTATTTTCGATTTGAAGGTTGGCTTCAAGGCATTGTTGACAATGAAAAGCTTGCTTTCTGCAAAATATGCTCAGCAAAATTGAAAGCACATCGCAAATCTTTGTTGGATCACGCTAAAACTGCAAAACACATTGAGCAGTGTAAAAATGTAACGTAAAAATGTATGATTTTAAAAAGTTTGAAAATGATAATGATGGTATTATTTGTGCTAATGAAGTCGATGAAGTTTTGGATGAAATTTGAATAAAAATTTTGAAGAATGTGTTGTTTTATCATACAATTATGCTAAATTGAGCATTGTTCCATACATATACGTTTTGAAAATTTTGGGGTTTTTTCCCAAAATTGGGGTTTTTGGGGGGGATTTTGAAGGCAGAAGTTGGTAACACTGATCATCTTTGTCATCTTCTGCTTCTTAATAGATAGAGCACAAAAAACGGGACATGATGATGAAAAAACCGAACTGGAACAGTATTAACCAAACCCAATGGTTATCAGATAATAAATTCAAGCCTACAACTGAATTTGAGCAGTATTACTAAATCATTAATAATGGGCCTCGGCTTCCTGAAAGATGTTCATGCAAATAATGAACAACCTGCATATAGAGACACCTTTTCTCTTGAGTTGATTGTAGCCAGTAAGCTTATAAACTGAGAAAAAAATTATTTCTGCCAGAATGAAGAAAAATGGAATGAATAATCAGCTGAAGATGAAATTGAAAAATAACAATGTTTTGAACAGAGCGCAGGAAAAAAACTGACTTGACAATAAGCATTTTATACAAAACATACATTTTCGAATTTATCATTCCAAAGCACCATGGTTCTTATGCCTGATTCATGTATGATTCTGATGACAATTCGCCTGTGAGCATAGAATTCGGATTTGAATGACAAAAAATAATTTTTTAAGGTGACTACAGTAATTAAATTCAACAAGTTTACTGTGCTGAACATATGAACTAGATTTTTCCTTTAAAATCAGGAACCCTTAACCCACGACAATTATGTCTTTATACTGTATTTTTAGCTTCTCTATCACTAAGAATT
The DNA here is from genome assembly GCA_963922205.1 of Romanomermis culicivorax. Taxonomy (NCBI): domain Eukaryota; kingdom Metazoa; phylum Nematoda; class Enoplea; order Mermithida; family Mermithidae; genus Romanomermis; species Romanomermis culicivorax. The sequence goes on along the minus strand of CAWUHX010000265.1, from coordinate 123,134 downwards.
GTAATATAAAATTGATCATTCAAAATGGCAATAACCGCCTGTCCCAGCTTAGGATGACTGTCCTGGTGTTGATCCTCTATTCAGCTACTGGGTCCAGTGTTTCCATGATGAAATGTCTCCTGAAAACTGCCAAAAATTCGCCACACAGAAAAAGACGACTTTCCCAAATGAGCGAATGTCTGCACAAATTTGCATCAAATTATTTTCAAATTTATTATCATTCAAATTTTTAAATCAATAATTTGAAGCAGGAGTATAAATGTATCTACAAAATGGCTTTCTGGCAAAATCACATGTCATCCATAGCATTGATCATCATTGAAACATCACCAAAACTGAGATTTTCCCAACATCCTTTCCATGAATATGGTTTGGTTGGCTATGGGGGTTGTTCTCCTGAATATAGATTACTGTAGCTGAATAACTATTGTCGAACTGAAGGTAGGTTTTGTATATTTTGTTTTTAGTTTTTTTCATTTTCGGTGATGAAGTTGAAGCGAGAAAACGTCAAGGAAAGCCAGCGATTGAATGATGTTGATGACCAAATCTGAAAGATCCAAGCTCGATGAGAAATAGCAGAAACAGATATGGGCACAAAACTCAAATACAGTAATATTGTAATGCCCAGATTCAGCTATACTTTTACTCTATCCTAAATGCTCGGGCTTCTATATGGTCCATGGGCACGCGACGGCAATAAACTATAATGATAATACAAATGACAATGATAAACGACTTGCCGATGGATTCTCTACGTCGATGGCAACAAAATACAAAACGCTTCTGCTTCAAAACGAGTCTCGCACAAAAAACAGGATTTCAAAATCTAACTAATTCATGCTTCTCTTTGCTTTATATAAGGCTCCTGCTTTGGCCACTCCCTTGATTCGTGGGGGGTCCGCTTCCGAATTCGTTTCCACCAATCTTGGCTTCTTGCTTCTTTCGCTTCTGTCCACTGTACGCTTACTTAACCACGCCTCCAATGCTTTTCTCCTATCGTTTGCTTTCCAGGCTTCTATTACACTTGCTCCTCTACTTAGGATGAACTTAACCACGCCTATGTGCTTTCATATTTATTACGTGTATATACATGTTTTTGTTGGGACCGCGGCTACTGTTCCACTTGAGACTGGTGTCTGGGTTGGGGCTGGCAGGTGTATTTACGGTTTTTGGGGAGAATTAATATAGCTATGGAATGGGTATTTTTGTGTGGATTCTGGGGGCCAGGTGCCAATGTGCAAATTAATTAAAGCATCTTTAATTGGGTCAATAAAGGCTACTGGGGTGTGGGAGGATCAAAACAGAGTACTTCACATAGATGTGAAATCCAGATACCCTTGATACAATAGATTATAAAAAGAATTTATATGTAATGATAAATAACACATAGTGTACATTATGTATTTACTATGATGTGCTAGCATCTACATTACAATATCACAAAGTCGTAAGTTGGAGTTGTTCAAGGAGATGCGTAATTTGATGGGCTTCAACGAGTCGAAAACTGATGGCAAAATAAAGAAGACGAAAATATCCAGCAACATAACAGCAAAAAATTAGGAACAGGTAAAAATAAAGAAAAGCAAGGGAATTCTAACTTTACTGGGATGCAAAAATGAACAAAGTCTGCAAGAAATATGGGTTTCTATGCAAAAAAGAAAGATACAAAAAATGACACAAAAAATAGTATAAAAACAGAAAGATCATGCAAATGGAAAAGGGTGTTTTGTGTCTTCTAAGCAAACAGGAAATGGCAAGGAATGATCGATGGGCTAGGGCGACAGAGAAGCACATGAATCGTTGGGTCATTTTTACGTTTTTATGGTAACTTTGTGTTTAAATAAATTCGTAGATAAATTGTTTTGCCAAAAAAAGAAGTGGCTAAAGTAGTATTGAATAAACAGGTATGACAATGATTGTTTTTGTGCAGCTGATTGTGTGAGTTTACTTTAGAATCGTAATGCGAATATTCTGCTTTCTTACAATATACATATTGAATTTTTTGAACATTGCCCATCGCACATCAAAACACTCGGCCATCAGTCCCAAAAATTTCGGACTGTAAAGGCTAATCTATACTTCAGACGCAAGGCTTGCGTTGTGTGCGTTGCTTACATTGCATAAAAAATCTGACGCAACGCACGCAACATAAAGAGACGTAAGCAACGCAAGCTGATTATCCATACTCGGACTTTGTGGCGCAACAGACGCAAGAATTATGTCGCAATCAAAAACTTGCGAATCAAATTACAATTTTGTCTAGCAAATTTATAAGTATTTGAGCCAAAAATAGTACGCCTCTTCAAACAAAAGCATTTCAACTAAGCTGAGATTAGCAGAATTAACGATAAATTGAATGATTAACCATCTTTTCTCGAAAGGATTTTGAGAAATCTCATAAAAATGAAACGGGCTTCTTGAGTTTTATTCATTTACTAAGGAAAACAAATTTTACATAATGGTGACACAAAATTTCACGTTCATCTTTCTTCTTCGCGATTTCAAATTGTACGTATTCGCCCTGTCGAGACTTTCTGGTAACAGAAGATAAACTCATTGAATGCAAATATACGGGAACAAATTTTCGGAGGCGAAGAATTTTGAATACTTACTATATTTGAGAAATGTTGAAGAGAAATTTCACAAAATATAAGCTTTTTCACAATTTTTCAAACAATGGTTCAAAAAGTCTAATTTTCTAAATGAAAAACAAGTTACAAGAAAGACTTTCCATGAAAATTTAGATTCTTGTAGATTAGACTTTGATCAAACTAAAATATTTCAAATGTTTTTCTCAATTTAGAGGAATTAACAGCTCTAAAAAACAGCAGAAGGTTTGAAAAAATTCAAAAATACATAGATAAAGCGTCTATGAGCATTTTTAAGCGAAAAACGATTTCGGGAAAATAGGGTAAAAAATTTTCACCCCTTCCCCATTTGGGGAAAAGACTCGGGGAAAACAGTGGTAACACGAGAAAACTGCAGTGCATAAACTTTTTTTGGCTTTTCTGCACTACACAGAAAGCCCGGTGCAGAAAGAAAAACAATGTGAAGAACTTAAATTACAACTTATCAAAAAAAAACATTTGTAATTGGAGAGCCTGAAAACCCGTACTGCAAAAAGACTGCAAACAAACCAAAAATAGGGTAAAAAGGTGCCATTCTTGCTTTAAAAAAATGTCGAAATTGTGGCAAAAAATTGAGTTTTTTCGACTTTTCAGCTTATTTTTAATTCTTACAACCGACCGAAGGTCTTAGAAGTATGCAGATGTAACTGAAACCCAAAAGATTCGGAATCCGAAATTTTGAAAAGTGGGTTTTTCCAGCCCAGCGCCGGCATACCTGTAAGTTTTTCCAGCCCAGTGCCGGCATACCTGTAAGAGGTCCGACCATACCTGTAAGAGGTCCGACCAGTTTTCCAGCATTCCTAATTTTCTCCATAATACAGCGCTTCAAGCAGTTTCCTGCTTTAACGACCAGTTCTTAGTGATACTTTACTTGATCCACAAGAGAACGGTGGTGACCGACAAACGGGACGGGGTACGAATATGGCAATGACAATATAAATGTGAATTGCTTCTGCTATTGCTATCATTCCCGTCGTCATTGTCGAGAATCACAATACCATTCAGAATTTGGAATTTATAACAAACTATATATGAAGAATTAGTATCAAAACAAACAAATTTCAGGAAAAAAGAGGAAAATGACCATCCCCCAAGGAAAATTGCGAGATGGAACCTGGCAATCATATAAACATCCCTGTTTATTTTTGTCAGCGTTAGGTCAGGGTGAAGTCAGGCTTACTGTAAGATTGATATGTACCTAGGGAGGTTGAGTTTTCAATTTTACTAATTTACAACTTACAACCTTCGTACAAACATTGATTCGATACAAAATGTAAAACTGGTGCGAAACTGCAAATGTAAAACGGGCGCAAAAACACACAACGTAAACCCGGCACGAAAATGCACAAAATGAAATAGCGGTCCAGTCGTGGGACGATTCTCGTAAGGCAAAATTACTGACAGAATCCGTCGTGGGATTCAACTGCTGAGGTCGAGGCGAAAACCAAAGACTGACTATGTTTCAAAAACAGGGTCTTCTTCCTCGTTTCAGACCCACTTGACCCACATTTCAGACATGAAAAACACCCACAGTGGTCGGCGCCGACCATACTTGAGTTACTGTAGGTTCTGAAATCTACAGGGCACCACAATTAGCCCTGTTACACAAGTGTCCGTAATCAGTGTTTTGAGATGTCGCCACTGTTTCCATTGAAGTGTGCATAATTACGCAAGTGTCCGTAATTAGTGTTTTTGAGTTGTCGCCACATTTTCCGTTGAAGTGTGCATAATTACAATAAAAAGTGCTCCAGTGCATAAAACTCGTAATTCCAACAAACGGAAAATAGCTGTACAAAAACAGGTTTTAACCGGAGTTTTTGGAGGAAAACATGGTAGAATTTGCAGAAAATATACAGTACATAATTTTTCATAACTCTACATTTTTGTCACTCCTCGTGACATTTTCAAATCGAGATCTCACATGTTCGTTAATGCCCAATCAGTTCACGTTTGCTTTAATTGCATGACTTCACTGTAGCATATCCGGTCACGTGATGATGAATGCAGCCTCCTCTGCACGCATCATCACTGCAACCACTAATTTTGAACCATTGTGTGGGGCAACTTGTTCCTGTAAAAAAGCTCGGCTTGGTCCCGGACTTGAACCCGGGGCAGCTACCATCCGCATGCTCTAACCAGCTGAGCCATCCGAGCAACAGGAAAGGCGCGCTCAACTTGCGAAAATTTGTAGTTGAGGTGGTTGCTGTGAAATAGCACACTGAGCAATATTTTTCTCTTGGGTGAGTTCTGCGGATTTGGGCACATGACATTGGTGACTGAGAGGAAAAAACAAAGGAAAATCCACAAGTATGTTTTCCAAACAAAATATAGATAAAAATCATCAAAAAACTTCGGGGTGTGTTCGACAATTTTTCCAGGCCAGGGGGTGTCCAGGGTGTAAAGTAGGAGGGTTTACCCTCTACCCTCTATATGCATGTATGATAGGTTTGTAGTGATCCATCTGGCTGTTCAACATACAGCGTGCTCCGAAATCAGGACGGGGTATTCTCATGTGAGGGATTCCCAAATGAGCGATTCCCGAATGAGCGATTCTCAAGTTACCGATTCCCAAGTGAGCGAATTCCCAAGTGAGCGGATTCCCAATTGAGCGATTCTCTTGTGAGCGATTCCCAATTCAGCGAATTCCCGAATTAGCGAACTCCCAATTGCGTCTTTCTAAACGAGTGATCGATAATGCAAAAACACTTTCTCATATTTTCCTTCTTTGCCTAATATTTTTCTTTGTATGGATTTTTTTTTTCTTTCATTTTCTGCGCTTATTGCTTATGTTTTCGTTTATGTATGTTTTTTCGTTTTCATTTCTTGACCGTGTTTTCTTTCATTTTCTTAATTCTTTCCTCCCGTTTTTTTGCTCATGATACAATACACTAGAAGTTGTCGTCTTAAATAACAGTATTCTTCTGCATAATTTTTGCACACTTCGGCAATGCTCGGGTATTTCGTCATTGTGAGTGTGAAAATCTTCATAAAAAATATAAAGAAAAGAATGCTGGAAGAAAAGACACATCAAAAGAAAGTAAACATCGATAAAAATGAAGACATTAAGAATAAGTGAAAATGGGAGGAAAATCATTATAAAAAGAAAAAGAAAACACGAAGAGTGACAAGAAAGAACAAGCCAGATAGATAAATCAGTATAGGAGAAGGAGAAAATAATGTGAAAAAGAATAAAAAAAGAAAAGTAGCAAAAAACTACGATGAAAAGTAAATAAGAATGAAGAAAAAATCACAAAGCATAACATACCAAATTTTATAAGAATTATATGGGAGACAATGTCTATTAAAAATAAGAATTTGTAATGTATTGTAAAAGAAAAAAGTAAATAACAATAAAAAAGAAAATAAAAGAAGGCAGTGACAAAAGATAAAAATGCAAAAACATACATAAACGAAAACATAAGCAGCACAAAGAACGAAAGAAAAAAGAAATATAAAAATATAAGGTAAAGAACGAAAATCTTAAGAAAGTGTTATTACATCATATATCGCTCGTTTGGAATCGCCCAATTGGGAATTCGCTCACTTGGGAATTCGTTCAATTGGGAATCCGTCACATGAGAATTACTCTATTGGGAATTGCTCGCTGGAGAATAGACCATCAGGACAATCACAAAATACCCATGGGACTTGTTTAGCACTGCTTCAATGCCCCCACCGAGCATTATTTGATCCATGTTGACTTGTGCGTAAGACAGGATTTTGATCTTGGACTGGATATAAACACATGAGGGTCTGTCTCCAGATTTTACCTTACATGGAATACACAAGACATGTTATTCAGTTTGGTACCACATCCAAAAAGCTTTTACGATTCAGTTAACTCCTATGTTCCAACATACCAAAGCCCCTAAATGGCTGTAAATAGCTGTCAAACATTTTATGAACGTTCAGGGAGACATGCATTAAATGTACCTCTATTTTTTATGAACTTTTCCAAGAAAAGAATAGTAAATTATTGGCTTATGTGATTTTTCAAACTGTAATTTTTTCCCGAATCCATCAACATAAAAATAATGATAAAAAATGAGTTTTCGACATGAGCCGAATCTATACTTCATTCTATAGCCCACAAAATTTCATGATTTTGTAGTCAAATTTCAAACTTGTTTACCATTTTCAAACTACTCGTCATTTCAGGATTTCAATTCAAAGTCGTCAAATCGATATTTACTCCGATTATTAACTTTTAGTGATATATCCGAGACACTTTCTAGGCCAAACTGTTGATTAGATGTTTGTTTTTATGTCATTACCGGTATTAGGAGAAAAAGTGTCCACATCCTGATTTTTGACTAAGCGTGGGTTTTTTCTCGGTAGATGTTTTTTTGGTTGCTCAGCCTGGGGCCATTTCACTTTCAAAAATACGGGCCGATAATCGCAACCCATTTTCTCGAAAGTGAGAGCATCGTTAATTATTGAACATTCGCGCGCGTTCAAAGATTTTGGATTTTTGATAGCGAAGTAGCTCCGAAAAAATTATACGCTATTGATGTACGCGATTTTACTGATTTTGAGCTTGGCGTCCGGCGTATGGACGCAGGCTTTCCCGCCAGTACCGAAGCTGCCGACAAGGCCCGACGTCTCCCGATTCGACGTGTTGGGCATAAATAACCCGGAACCGAAACCGCAAGGTGGAAACCCGAGCCCGGGTGGACAGCCGCCACCAGCAGGAAATCAGCCAAACCAGCCAACTTCGGCAGCGCCGACTAGTCCCACAGGACCGACAAGTCCCACAGGACCGACAAGTCCCACGGCACCGACAAGTCCCACATCACCGCCAACGCCAGCGACAACAGCTACGCAAATTGTCGAATCGCGCACAGTCGCATTCGGTGATTCGGAAGCCGCTCAAAAGCAAACTGTACAAAAACAAAGCGAATCGTCGCAATCTCAATCGTCGAGCAGCTCAAGCGAACAAAAAAGCAGTAGCAGCAGCAGCAGCCAGTCGTTCGACACTTCATCATTTAAAGAATTTAAAAAGGGTGAAGAGACGAAAGCGGGCGAAGATTTTAAGAGCGTTTCTCAAGAAGGCGAAGCTATCGATAAAATCGACTGTAAACAAGTGAAAACGAGCGAAGGCAAAACGGACTACGTTTACAAGTTTTCTACGAAGAAGGTTACAGAGCAGAAAGAAGTGAGCAGCCATTTTGGAATGTTGCGCAAATTGTGCAGCCTGTATTTTCCTTTGAATCCAACAACCTGATGTCGCATGTCCTGGGTTCAAGTCCCAGACCGAGCCTAACTTTTACTGAAGCCCCGAGTAGCGGGAAAAGGTTGCCTCAACATTGGTGGCCCTTGAGGGTCTGTCAAACTCGACCACGGAGGGATGTTGAGAGTGGCCAAAGCAGCCACCTCAACTACGAATTGTTGCAAAAAGAGAGCGCCTTTCCTGCTGCTTGGTTGGCTCAGTTGGTTAGAGCGGGCGGACAGTAGCCGCAAGGTCCTGGGTTCAAGTCGCAGACCGAGCCTAACTTTTACTGAAGCCCTGAGTAGCAGGAAAAGGTTGCCTCAACATTGGTGGCCCTTGAGGGTCCGTCAAACTTGACCACAGAGGGATGTTGAGAGTGGCCAAAGCAGCAACCTCAACTACGAATTGTTGCAAAAAGAGAGCGCCTTTCCCGCTGCTCAGTTGCTTAGAGCGTGCAGATGGTAGCGGCAAGGTCCTGGGTTCAAGTCCCAGACCGAGCCTAACTTTTACTGAAGCCCCGAGTAGCGGAAAAAGGTTGCCTCAACAGACGGACCATCAAGGGCCACTGTGTTGAGGCAACCTATTTGCATTGCTTGCTGCTGTCAGTAAAGGTAAAATTGGTTCAGGGCTCTACAACCTTGTGGCTAGCATCTGCATACTGTAACTTACTGAGCCAATTGAAAAACGGGAAGGCCAAACTCTGTTTCTTGTGTATGTGCTGTTGGGACTACGTGTAACACATAAACCACTAAATCCCAATCCAGAAGTGAAAAAAAATCCCGTGATTTTTGTCGCTGATTGTCACAGACTGTCGACGATGGTCGCTGACTGTCGCCAATTCCTAGGATTTAATCGGCGACAGTCGGCGATTTGAAGGAATGAAATGGGCAATCGGCAGAAAGGCCAATCCAGAAGTGAAAAATCCCAAGATTTTTGACACCAATTGTCGCCGATTAAATGAGTGGAATGGGCGACAGTCAGCGGCGATTTGACTTCCGAATTAGGCTTAAGCATGATGCATTAAATTTTCTAAATTCCGTTCAGACTGCTTTCAAAAAACGCACGACTCAATTCCGCAAATGGTCCGAACAAACGTCGGACAATGCGTGCACGGATGACGAAACGCTCGTCGGCATTTTGAGCAAATATATGGATGGTGACCGTTTTTTCTCCTATCAATGTTCGCAAGGATCCAATGAAGAGACGCAATCTGGTTCGGAGACCACGGAAACCACAACTGTTTCGAGCAGCGGCAGTAAAACGGAACAAAGCAGCAGCAGTAGTAGTAGCAGCCAGAGTAGTAGCAGTCAGTCGAGCAGCAGCCAGTCGAGCAGCAGCCAGTCCAGCAGCAGTCAATCCTCATCCAGTTCTAGCGGGAGCAAAGTCTTGAAGAGTGTGACTATGACTCAAAGGTTCAGTAATTTTTATGCATCGAATTTAGGCTAACTACGTTTTTTTTGGTCAAAAATTTAGTTTTTTACCTCAACTGTGAGTCCTGGCTCACTATACTTATATTCCTGCTCATTTTTACAGCGGCGAGACACTCATCATAAAGAAAACATACGTGGTCAAGAAGTACACCAAAACAACGAAATTCACAGAATCAGAAAGCAAAGATGAAAGTAAATTTAAAATGATGTAATTAATTCAACGTAAATATTTGTGAATAATTTACAGGCTCATCATCTAGCAGCGAATCCAGCAGCAGTGAAAGTTCTTCTTCTCAAAATGATCTCACATCAAGTGAAGACAAAGCGGAAAAAGTCAGCGTATCAGATTTGGAAGAAGTTGCGTCCGGTGAACAAAGCAAAGCTGAACAAAGCTTCAAATCCATAGCCGAAGAAGGCCAAGCTATCAAAGACGTAGAAGTGAAACAAGTGAAAACGTCCTCCGGTGCCACTGATTACGTTTACAAGACTAGCACATCAAAAGTTGTCAGTAGTGAAGAGGTACGACAAGACATCTTTGTCAGACTTGCCTTTGAGACTCTATCCTTTGCTTGTATTCAGAAAGCCTACAAAACCAGGTACACAAAATTCACGAGTTTCACGCAATCGAGTACGGAAAGCGTCGGCTGCAAGGGTGACGAAACATTGGTCGGTATCATCAGCCAGTACAGTAATGGAAAACGACGTTACAGTTTCGTTTGTCGGCAAGGTTCCAATGAACAGTCGGACAGCAGTTCGGATACTCAAGAAACCACTACTGTGACCAGCAGTGGTAGTCAAACCAGCAAATCATCTTCGTCATCTAGCCAGCAAAGTTCTTCATCATCCAGCCAACAGAGTTCTTCGTCATCGAGCAGCAGTAGCTCTAGCAGTTCTTCCTCCAGCAGTGACAGCAGTTCGTCCAAGAGTGAAAGCAGTGGGTCGAAAGTGTTGAAATCAGTAGTGATCAAACAACAGTAAGTGTGTACAGTATATAGTAGTATGATTCTAGGAAGATTGAATGGCGTTATTCTTGAGGCAATTATTCATGCACATAGAGGTAGGGGGTGAACCCTTATACCTTAGACCCTGGCCATCCCCTGGCCCAAAAATGTCAAACACCCACCCTGAACTTCTTTCAAGACAGCTTTTTTGATGATTTTTGTGCATATTTTGTATGAAAAACAAGCTTGCAGTATTTTTTTGTTATTCTTGCTCGCCCACCCCCCTGTCCCCTGAATAAAAAGTGCATGTCTGGCTGCAATGATTACACATTGGGGTAACTCGGGAAAAATGGATCCCAGTATCGCATGTGAATCCATAAGGTTCTGCAGACATGCTACTAGGTGCAGCAATAGAGGAATGCTACCAGTGCAGAGCATTTATCCTGTCAAGAAGAGACATCGGCCTGGATAAAACATGTTACAACATTTGCTCCTTCCATTTTTTTGAATAGACAAGTCCATGTGGCTGGTGCATCAGAAAATGAGGGCTTGTGGACAGTTCAGAAACAGTGGTTGTGGTGGTGTGGTCTGGACATACTACATGTGAACAGCTGTACACCACCCCTTAAAGGAGGAAGGCTCCCAGTATCATCACCAATATTGTATGCCCAAATTAATGTAGCCAGCATATCAGAAAAATAATGCTTGGTGAGGGGCTCGAACCCTAGATCTTCTGCTAACTTTTTTCTATTTGCAGGGGTGATAAACTCATCATCATAAAGACTTACACCGTCAAAAAGTACACTTCAACGGCCAAGTTTAGCAAATCAGAAACCAAAAAAGAATACACTTCGCAACAAAGCGATTCCGAAAAAAGTTCCGAGGATGAAGAAGGAGAAGGTGGTAGTGCAGGTATAAATATTGTGTACAACTTTTCACATCTTTGTTTCTAAATTATGGTATAATTTCAGGTCCTTGCATCTGCTTCTGCAGCCAAGTTTGCTCCAAAAAAGGCACCTCTTGCGGGTCGTGCAGCGCCGGAGGCGGTTACGGGAAAGGTAAAGGCAAAGGCAAAGGCAAATCCGGCGGCAGCAAAGGCAAAGACAAAGAGGTCACCAAGGCCAAGGATCGTTTCAGACGAGATGCGCAGTCGTCGTCCAGCAGTTCACAAACTTCATCTTCGAGCAGCAGTAGTTCTTCGAGTTCATCGAGTAGCAGCAGCAGCAGCAGTAGCAGCAGCAGCTCGACCACCGTCGAAGAAGAAACCCTGCAAACCCAAGAGACCACAGTTGAGGGCAAAAAGGCGTGGATCGTTCGCAATTCCAAGAAATACCGCAAATGCCCGTCCAGCATGTGTCATTGCCCGTGCGTGTGCGGCAAAGGCAAGGGCAAGGGTAAAGGCAAGAAGAAAGGCAAAGGCAGTAAAGGGAAGGGCAAAAATAGTGGGATGCGTTAGTGATTACAGCATACTTTGGAATGTTTACTGTAGTTGATGAAAGTGTCTTTTTTGTAACATAGTCGGATCTGGATACCGATTATGATATTTTGTAAAACTTTCATAGTTTCCGTCTACATATTGTATTCGAAATAAAGGAATATGTCTATGCAGAGTTTACCTAAAACTGATGATGAAAAATAAAATACAACATATGCTTATTCAAACTTTTGAAAACTGGAAGTGAAAAGTTTTTCTTCATTTTGATTGTCATTCTTATGAAGCTTAATACTTGGGTTCGAAATAGGATATGAATTTTTTTGCTGCTCATGTCTTTAGCAGGCGTGAATTGTAGCATATACCATGATTCCATTTTATCTTCGTCTAATCAATATTCCATGGATTCATGTGCATGATTCACAACCTTTATCTAGCATATATGTTGTTCAATTCAACTTCCAGCTGTTCATCAGGCTGCCTGCTCTGCACACACCACCACCACTAGCACACAATTTGTGAACTAATCATGTGACTCAGTTAGCATGTCTATCTTGTAAGGACAAGATTGAGGGTTCATGCCTCACTGATCATTACTTTTCTGATGTACTAATTACGTGAATTTGGGCATATGATATAAGTCATGTAGAACATTTGACTGACACATTCCTTCATCAAATGGGTGTTATATCATATTTGTATGATGAATCTTCACATGTTCAAAAAATCACGTACATCCGCTCATTTGTCACGCAAGTTTTTTCCATAACCTTTAAAATCAAGTATCAAATTATGACCTTTTATTTCACGCCGACTTACTTTCACATCGTTTTAGCCTATAAACAAATCAAAAATCTATCACTTTTTATGCAGATATTTTCAAATCAAAAAAGAAAAGGACTGTTTATTGACTGATAAATAACCATATCAAACAGCCATGTCCTGGAGTGTAGGAGCGTATCCGTCAATTATTATACGGAAAAATTATCGCCCCGAGCCATCCTCTACAGATTGATTACCAAAGCCTTGGTGGTAAAAGTTTTTAGCCCAATTTTCCATTTTTTTTTCTTGACAAACCGGAATATGATCAAGTTTCGTAAACTCGAGCCCGGTATACGTGTAGCGTGTAGTTCAAATTTTCACTTTTCCAGATTATAACTTCAAAAAATATGCGATTGTGGCTCGTATTTGCATTGATCATTTTCGCTTTCGTCTTCGTCGATGTAGCGAATTCCGAACCAAAAAAGAATAGCGGCGAAAAAGCCAAAGGCGGCAGCAAGGAGAAAGGCAAAGGCAAGGGTAAAAGTGGCGAAAGCGACGATGCTGGTGCGGCTGCGGAGCCCAGCGATGGTTAGTGGTTTTTTCAATTTTTTGAATATTGCGTGGTGGACAAGTTCTGGTCCTCCTGACCCAAGGGCAGAACCCTAGCTGACCCCAAGCAGAATCCTGGCTGACCCCCCCCCCCCTGGCAGAATTTTCATGTTTTAGAATTTTTATGGAATGTAGATATGAATTTTTCCAAATTAGTGTTGCAAACAAATATGTTAACTATTCAACAAAAATGATTTTAAAATAGTTCAGTGCATCATATTGAGAGTTGGAAACTTCATGCTTAAATGTCGAAAATTACTAGAAAAAACGGGTTTTTTGTTCAAACTGTTAGTGTGAAACATCTAAAAACTAACTTTCAATACATTCTAAACAATTTTGACAAAAACTTGGGTCTGATCCGTCAAAATTTTTATGCATACCGCCTTTGATAGCCACTGGATTTTCTCGAAAATTTGCTTATCACGTCTAATTTAGCAATCAGTGTTTTGATAAACTCATTGTTTGTTCATATAGATCCTCGTAATGTTCTTCTGATTCAATTTTCTATGGTTTTCTCATATTTTTTCAACGTTCATGTCCAAGTTTTGAACATTCTTGCTGATAACTCTAATTTTGGCTTTTCTAATTCTCGCTTTGACTTTAATGAATCTGATTTTGATACACAGAACAGGGGATACAGTTCGAAGCCCCTACAGTATAGTATAGTTTACCTATGTCGTTTCTGTTCAGCCAAGTCCTTTCAATTCACTGTTTCAGTTCAATGTAAGTAAATTCATTTCAGTTCATTTCAGTTGAGCCATTTGAAATCAGTTCAATACATTTCAGTTGAGTTCAGTTGAGTTGAGTTCAGTTGATTTGAGTTCAGTTGAGTTGAGTTCAGTTGAGTTGAGCTCAGTTGAGTTGAGTTCAGTTGAGTTCAGTTGAGTTGAGTTCAGTTGAGTTCAATTCAGTTGAGTTCAATTCAGTTGATTTCAGTTCAGTTGAATTCAATTCAGTTGAGTTCAGTTGAGTTCAATTGAGTTCAGTTGAGTTCAGTTGATTTCAGTTGAGTTCATTTGAGTTCAGTTGAGTTCAGTTAAGTTCAGTTGAGTTCAGTTCAGCGTTCAGGAGTTCGGTTCAGCGTTCAGTTGTGGTCATAGTTCGGTTCTCAGGGGCCAACATAAGTTGAGTTGGATTCAGTTCAGTTGGGCTCAGTTCAGCTTTTAGTTGAGGTCATAGTTCAGTTCTCAGGGGCCAACTTGAGTTGAGTTGGGTTCAGCTCGGCTCAGTTCAGCTTTTAGTTGAGATCATAGTTCAGTTCAGAAATAAGTCAAGTCAAGTTAAGTTAAGTTATGTTAAGTTAAGTTAAGTTAAGTTAAGTTAAGTTAAGTTAAGTTAAGTCAAGTTAAGTTAAGTTAAGTTAAGTTAAGTTAAGTTAAGTTAAGTTAAGTTAAGTTAAGTTAAGTTAAGTCAAGTTAAGTTAAGTTAAGTTAAGTTAAGTTAAGTTAAGTTAAGTTAAGTCAAGTTAAGTTAAGTCAAGTTAAGTCAAGTTAAGTTAAGTTAAGTTAAGTTAAGTTAAGTTAAGTTAAGTTAAGTTAAGTTAAGTTAAGTTAAGTTAAGTTAAGTTAAGTTAAGTTAAGTTAAGTTAAGTTAAGTTAAGTTAAGTTAAGTTAAGTTAAGTTAAGTTAAGTTAAGTTAAGTTAAGTTAAGTTAAGTCAAGTTAAGTCAAGTCAAGTTAAGTTAGGCTAAGTTAAGTTGATCTAAGTTAAATGAAAGTTGACTTTAGTTGAGCCCAGTCACGTTAAGTTAGACTGAATCGAGTTGAACCAAGTTGAGTCCATTTGATTTAAGTTGAGTTGATTTAATCTAGTTGAATTGAATTAAAATGTGCACAGTCCAACTCAGTTAACTGCATTTGAGTTCTGGTTTACTTACGAAATGTGCTTCTCCATTCGAATAAATGTGGATCATTCAAGTCAGTGACCTAGTCAAACGTAGGTTCTGAAGTTTATTTTTGATTCAATAACTGTTTTACTTAATTGTGCTCGATTAAGTTTAGTGCATACAATTTGACTCGATGTTGTTCAATTCGAATTGAGTTAATTCGATAAAATTCAGTGCACTAAGCTAAATCACAATCTTTTTAATCTCATCTTTGAACTTTGATTCGCCCTTTTGTAGATGATTGTGTATGCTTGTGCAACCGAGTGTGCAGCGGTAAGAAAGGCGATGGTGAAGGTGGCAGCAAGGAGAAAGATAAAGGCGGCAGCAAGGAGAAGGATAAAGGCGGCAGTGGTGAAAAGAAAGCTAAAAAAGGCAGTGGTGAGAAGAAGGGCAAGAAAGGCAGCAAAGAGAAACTATTGCGTTTGAAGCGGGACTCTCAAACTTCTTCCAGCAGCAGCAGCAGCAGCAGCAGCTCATCATCTTCCTCATCCAGCAGCAGCAGTAGTTCTAGTAGCAGCAGCAGCAGTAAAGGCTCAGGCGGCGCCTGTTCCGCATTGACCGTCAAACGAACCAAAGTTCAACAGGCCACCGAATGGGTGGTGATCAACGGCCGCAGTTTGGCCGCTTGCCCCGAATGGGCGTGCTATTGCGAAGGGGCTTGCAAAAAAGGCGGTGGTGGTAAAGGCGAGAAAAAGAAGAAGAAAGATAAAAGCGGCGGCAAAAAGAAAGGCGGTGGTTCTGGGGGCAAGGGCAAAAAAGGCGGCTCTCGTGAATGAAAAGCTTCTTTGACTCGTGGAGGACTGATGACACAATAAATTTTGGGATATTGCTTCCGATTGTTTGGAATTTGGATTGTTTGGAATCTATTTTGGTCCTCCATGAATATATTTTGGTATGGAATGCCCAACTATTATTGTACACTGTAGGTAATTTACCGTTTTTTGAATAAATAGACTGACTAAAATTTATCATTCTGTTTGCTACCTGTGCTCTATAATAGAGCAGGACATTAGCTGAGCCTTGTAATGACCAGTTTTGGAAGTAATTTACTTTATCCTGAACGGACGGCCGAAACGATGCACAACCGAATAGGGGAATACAGGCACAGTACAATGACACAATTGCGGGATCCATGATCGCTTGATTTGTCAAGGGATTACAAAACGCTTGCGATTACTAACACGGCTTAACTGCTTCCGAGAAGAAAATCTCGCTTGCAAATAAAATGGGCACTTGAAAATAACACAAATATCGCAAAAACCAAGAGCTAACTAAATCATGCTTTGCTTTTCTTCAAATATGTCTTCTTTAGCCACTCCCTGGGCGTCATGGGATGTCTTGCTTCTGTCCATCTTCTTCCGCCAATCACCGTTTCCTGCTTCCTTATTCTTGCTAATTTGGTCACGCCCTCCAATGCTTTCCTGGTACTGTATGCTTTTCGTGTCTTCCCTATGCTTGCTTCCTACCGTGGGCTTAGCCACACCTCTGTGCTTCTGTGCATGTATCTATTTCTCTGTGTACACATGTTTTATGGGATCATCACTACCGCCCCACTTGAGACTACTGTCTGGCGGGGCTTTTATTTTTTACTGTGTGCAGGTGTTGTTTACGATTTTTATGGGGAATTACAGTAGCCGTGGAATGTGTATTTTAGTGTAGGTTCTAGGGGACCAGCTGCCGTTATGCAAATTAATTGGGGCGTCTTAATTGGGTCAATAGCGGCTACCGGGGTGTGGATGGATCAAAATAAAGTACTTCACCTAATTTTACAGGAATGTTTGGGTGTGAATCCCAGACACCCTTGAGACGATAAATTACGAAAATGAAATAATGTTTAATAAATGACTATCACATACAGTATGCTATATATTTACAGTACTGCATTAGCAGGTAGGTTACAAACTGTGCTGGCCCACAATCAGATAGAGAATAAAGGGGGATGACATAAAGAATAGACAAAAATCTATCACAGAGCCTGGGTTCACCACAACGTTACGAGTTTTACGAGTACTACGAGTGTTGAATTCTATAGTCTTTTTTTCTTCAAATGCTTCTAAATATTGAAAGTGGAAAGCAAGTATTATTTCAGATTTTCACGATTTGCTGATAAACAATATATCATATAGGAGTGGAAATTTATCAGCATACTGACCTAACCTTTAACAATTTTTCAATTGAAAAATTTTACAGTAAGAGCTCTATGTAAACGATTCTGACGACAATACTGATTTGTGTCTTATTTCTGTTTGGAAACATTTTATTAAAAAAAACAGACTATATGAGTAAATGAGGTTCGCCAGCTTCACTTGTACTATGGGTGATAGCTACAACCTAGAGGCAATGGACAACGAGGTAGGCATGCATGCACATAGGGGGGGGGGGGTAAGGTGCGGAGTAAACCCCATACCTGAGACACTGGCCACCCCACTGACCAAAAATGTCGTCAAACACCCCTACCTGAACTTTTTACAAGACAGTTTTTTTCCATGATTTCTGTGCATATTTTCTATGAAAAACAGGCCAGCAGAAGTTTTTTTTTTGTTTTTTTTTGCTCACCCGCCCCCTACCTCCAGGGAAAAAGTCCATGGACACTCCCCCCTGGAATATTCTTGGCGTGCATGTCTAGAGGTACGAGTGATGCAAATGGTTTTATGGATGACGTGCTTGGAGTTACAAGTCCCTAGTATAAGAGTGTTTCACCTTGTTTTTCGTAGGAATCATAAAATGATCATTTCTAGATCTTTACATATTATTTATTTTTGTTGGTTATTCGTATGGAATACAAGAAAGGCCACTTGAAGGAACTATAGTCTGTTTTTCTTGAAATGCTTCCAAATAATGAAAGTGGAAAGCAAGTAGTATTTCAGATTTTTGCGATTTTCTGATAAACAGTATATCATAAAGGACTGGGAATTTGTGAGAATACTGACCTAACTTTTACCAATTTTTCGAGTGAAAAATTTTACAGTAAGAACTTTATGTAAACGATTTTGACGACAGTTCTGATTTGTGTCACTTTTCTATTTGGAAGCATTTTATAAAAAACAGACTACAGTTACCACTTGAGGAAATGTGTTACCACTTTAAAACATTTGTTATCACTTGAAAAAAATTATTACCTTCGAACAGGATGCACAACATTTTTTCAAGATGCATCACAAAAAAATCAAGATGTAAGAGTTCTCTGATGTTCGACTTTTTTTCAAGCGCATCACAATTTTTTGGAATGCATCACATTTTTCTAGAGATAATCTTGGAAAAAATCAAGATCTCACATTGAAAAATAATCAAGATCCCATCTTGAGAAGAAATCAAGATGGGCGGCACATTTCTGAAACTGGCCAATCAAACGCGTTGCTCCGTGCCTTTATACATTGAATATGGGAACCCTTCAAAGTGGCAGCGAGCGCCCTTGGTTTTTACCTGATTGGGGTGACAATGGGGGAAGGTTATTTTGCATGGGCAATCGGATGGACATATTGGTTTTTCATAAAAATTTAATTTGTCAGGATTTTTCAGGGAAATGCAAAAAATATTCGTTTTGCGCCCAAAATGTAGAAATTTCAGAAAAGGATCCAAATTATCGTTCCTTTCTCAGGTTGAGACAAAAAATCAAATGACAAAAATGCTCAAAAGCTACAAGTCATAGGGATGCGCCTCTGATCCGTGAAAATTTCATCAAATTTATGAGTCCTTTCATTATCATAATGATGGGTGACTCATTTGGTGAAACTGAACGGCTGTAAATTATGAAAAACTGTCACCCGTACCACTGATAGCTCGTGGGCTCACTCATAGACTTCATTTTCTGGTGAAGCGGTCACTCAAACCATGAATTTTGGTGAGACAGCCATTTGTAGCCCTCTTAAGATGGAACTCGTAACTCGTGACATTTTACTCCTAGTTCGGAGTGTTGTGGTAAAATGGGGCCCAGGGCACTGTATAGAAATGGCAATCAAATTTTAGTGAAAAAACACACTTAAGCATGGGACATTGTAAATATTGATTACAGTAAACTTCATAATTTCAGTACCTATGTCTGTTGGACATCCAAGGTTCATAGATATATGCATTTCCAATTGTCTTACTTACTTTCTAGGCTTAGGCTTAGGCTGGTAGCATATTGGTAGGCTCAGAGCCCAATTTCACCACAACATTACGAGTCTTATGAATACTACAAGTGTCAAATTCTATGAGTAAATGAGCTTCACCACCTTCACTCCTGCTACGACTGATGAGCCACAAACTACGGCAATAGACAACAACTAGGAGTGACAAAATTTTAGCTGCGGGTGACCAGCTTTGAGTTAGAAGTCTGTAGTAAGGGTTGTCATGTGCTGATCAATTTTGCCCAACGTCATGTGATTTACATCATGTTGATACTTTTTGTTTTTGCCACTTTTTTGTTTGACAGTTACTTACTCTTATTTCGTTTCGTTCATTATGTTTTACATGCATTCTTGTGTGTCATTTTGTTATGTTTTTGTTGTTTTCCGTTCTGCACGTTGGCTATGATATGTGACCCTTTAATCAGAATTTCCACCAGATAAGCTCTACAAGCTCATAGCCATAATTGGAGCATCACTTGCATCTCTTATCAGTAAAAACTAGTGACATTTTGCAACACAAAACCACTAGTTTGGAAATTCTCATAAAACGACGTTCATATGTTTAGCATGGGGAGTGAAACACACACCAATGCTTAAAATATTCGAACTGGAAAATGTCTATGTGACCATAGGCATCTTCTGCACCAATTTCCGCTGCAGAAGTTAGCTTGGGCGTCGTTAGCTCCGCCCAGGGCATCTTAGGCCTGCTGGGGCCTTAAAGGGACCTGTTTTGTTAGTTCTGTGTCTTTCTTTTGGGCTCTCCAACTTTGCTTTCTGTCTTAGCTCCATGTCTATTGTCGAATTTACATATATTTGCTATTAAATTGTATTGTGTTCACTGCCTTACCTTTTGTCAATAAATTTGCATAAGTCTAGTTTGTCCACTGCATCCCCCACCTGACTTTCATAAAGGAATATACTCATCGCCCCTTAGCACCTAGTTACCCCTGCCATTCCATTTTTGGACCGTTTGTGCATCGCCCGCCGACCTCTCAAGCTAACCCACTGCGCCGAACTAACCGGATCATTAACGCTCCCCATTCCTGCAGACTGATACCCATAAATCAACAGGGACCTGTCGCACTCGCACCGAATCGTATTTGAGAGCAGGACTAGGTAAGTCATCTCAGGGGATTATTGTTGTTGAGGGTGTATTTTAGGGAACCCTTTCCTAGGTCGGTTTTTCCCTTGAGATTCCCCTCAGTTAGAGGAGCCCTTGTACCTCTTGGATTAGGGCTAAAAAGGGGATTTAGGTTTACCATCGGGTCCCCTATATCAGGTCATTCTACGAGTGACCTTGTCCATCGTTCATACTGAATATGACCAGGGATTGGCAACCCAGACCTGGCAGCATTGTCCATTACTCTACGGCAGAACCCCATTACAGCACCATAGTACCCTATAGGTCTTCCTATAGCCAGTACAAGCCCGGTCAGGTTCCCGAAATGAATATTAACTAGCCACCCAAGGGGGTCACAGCATGCCACTCACAGTGACATGGCCGTATTTTCTATCAATATGGCATGGGTTTCCTCCCATCAATGTGATTGTCCAGTTTCAGTTAACGTGACATGGCTCCAGTTTTCGTTTAATGTGACAAGGTGTTTCATCATGTTTTTTGCAAGAGTCATAAAATGACCATTTTATAGGTGTTTTTTGGCTCTCATTATCAGGGGTTTGTTATCTTTCTGTAATCGGATGTTGTAATCATATGTTCTAATTGTGAAATATTTGCTTTGTTTGGTTCGATTATTCTGTGATCAGGTTGGAATTTCTTCTGAATTTGTTCAGTTTCTTTTGAATTTTGCATCAATTCTGCTCATATGACATCACATGATTAACCAATTTTTCAGCAGTTGGTTCTAAAATATAGAAGATGTCGATCAAACAGAATATGTTCCAGCCACCATTTCCGAGAAAGGAAAAAAACGAGCTTCAAAATCATCAAAGTCGAAATTAATTTATTGCGGAAAAATTTATCATCGACACATTGGAGGAGCTTGATCACAATCACTATCACTATCTGTGCTAGTATCCATAATAATTTGAGAGAAAGAACAAAACAAATAACTAAAATGCTCGAAGACAATTAAGCTATGAGTCCCACAGACCCACTTTCGGTCCATGGAAATCTCATCAAATTTACGAGCCCTTTCATTATCATAGTGGTTGGTAACTCATTTGGTGGAACTGGACAGTCATAAATGATGAAAATCCATCACTTTTAACATTCATAACTCATAGCCCCGTACTCCTAATCATTGATTTTTGGTGAAATGATCACTTCTAGCACTCATAAACTCGTAATTCCTCCCTCGCATACTCAAATTTTTGGTGGGGTGGTCATTCATAGCTCTCTTAACACAAGACTCGAAAGATTTTACTCATAGTACGGAGTATTGTGCTGAAACTGGCCCTAAGAGTGTGCAGAGAACCAATGGGACCAGTGTTCAAGATGTGGATTCTGTGCATTCTCCCTATTAGTCTTTTTCATATGAACTCTTTGTATCAGGGCCATGCGCAGGATTTTTTCATGAGGAGGGGTGGACTAAATTTTTTTCACTGAATAGCCCCAGAAAATGTCGATTTTAGGCCATTCACCTGTTGTAGTGTGTTTCCGCCGATTCCTAGGATTTTTCCGAATTTTGTCGTTTATTTGAAGACGTGCGCAAGTCCGAAGTGGAGTGAGCTACGCTGACCATCGAAGGGCGTCTTACTGTAGCTCAATTTCGGTATGCATGCAGTAGGCGCTCTCTCATTATTAATTGTGTTATATTTTTTCATACTGGTACGCGTCCCTGTGCCTTTTTTCGTTTGTTCTTCCAGCACATGAGACCCTTTTTTCTTATTCTCTCCCCCACCTATTGGTTTATGCATAAGTGTATCGTTTGTGTTAAATAAAGCATCAGGAGAGAAGCTCTCTCCTCTTTCAACATTAGGTTTTAGAGAGTTAAATTAAGAAACTAAGGTTTCTTAATTTGGGGTAGGCTTTGTCATGTTTAAGTATGCTAATTAAGTAATTTATTGGGTAAGCGTGGGTGTTGGAAACAGGTGCATTAAGGACGAACCCTGGAACCAACTCCTGCCTGCCTTCATCCAAAGTCCCAACAACATTTTAAAACACAACACGCCCCCCTTGTGCACGGCCCTGCTTTGTATGTATTACAAGAGAGTAAGCTCTGTCTTAAGGTGGACTGTAACTTCATGTTCATCCACATGCCATTCACATTCACCTGCTAGGGTATTTCATAGTAGAAAACAGAGGGAACATGTAGAACACACATAGCAGTACTATAGTTACTGTAGTTATGACGAAGATGTTCAGATATGCGTAAGGAGACTGACTAGCTCGTGAAGAATGCAGTGTCACACATGTGAGGTTTATGCCCAAATCGCTCACAAATTTTGACAGCTAAAACCCAGACTTTGCTGGCCTACCAATCTAGGGTTGTTACCTTTACTCAGGTTGATGCTGTGATTAAATTGACTGAATCTAGAAGAGGCTAAAGGGTTTTATTATTATGCAAACTTGCAAAGCAAATCGCCCCATTTCACAATGTTCAAATACAAAGTCAAGGACAAACAGTAGGGTAGGAGACGACCGTTCACCAGCGCAAGAAAAAATAAGAAAAGATTTATCACAATATCACAAGTTAGTGTAATCTTTGGAGTTGTAAACCTTCTGGAACCTTTGAAGCACCAAACTATCTTGCAAATCGCTTCGCAATACTGACAAGTTTACACTAACGAATGACCGCACTATACTACAGATAGAGCACAGTACTGAGGGGTCATGCTCACTGACTGAACGAATTTACTGCAGCTAACTAGAAAGTTTCCACCTGCATCTCACAATATCTAGCAAATTGTAATCATTTTAGGCGCTATATTCGGATTTGTCAACTTTTTCTCAAATCAAAGATATACAAACCAGGACAGAAATATTTGTAAACTAACTGTTTCACTCAATGCATACCAGGCCAAATTTGACGATTGAAAACCAATTTTAATGCATTTTACATGCAATTTGCACAAATTTAGCAAAGTTAATTAATTGTATCGTGCTTTGGATTGTTATATCAGCATTAATCATCATTTTTTATGAAAATTTTCTGCAAACTTTTGGTAGAATTCAACTTCCCCAACAATTGCTCATGATTTCAGGGAAAAATTTACCATGAAAATATTTGTAAGACTAAATAATTCTGCAAACTCTCATAATTCAAATCAATCCGAGTTTTACTTTTGAAGATCTAAACATATTTACATGGGAATGTAAGTGTAGATAGACGATTATTATCCTTTGAGAACTGATGAATGATCAGAAATCAACCAGTTAACTGAAGTGAAGTGGTTTGAGGCGGACGACTACAATAGTGGTGATCACTCTCTAGACTCAGGAGAGTGGATGATTCCATGGTAAATTCAAGGTGTTGTAGTGTGTTTCCGCTGATTTTTCAGGATTTTCTAATTGTTTGTCAATTTCATATAAACGCCTGCAAGTACAACATGTCGACCATGCCCGACTTGGCCCAGTGCGACAGTTACTGCAGAAGATGAATTTTGTGAATTAGTTGGTGAATTATTATTGATTATTCTCGTGCCCCTCCCCTTTTATATTATAACTCGTATTTCGCCTGTACATTATTCGCCTTGCCTTTATATTAGTAAGACGTCAGATTTTTGGGAGGGGCGATTTAAGGGTAAGCTTTATAAATAAATGTTTAGTTAGAAAAGCATTTTATTTGTGTCCAAAAGTGTGTTACCTTGTTTGACTAGTTTTAGTCAGGCATTTCTTGGGAAGGTCTGTAATTGACTTCTTGCCCCTGAGTGAAGAGTCATTTAGAGGTTTAGGGCTGGCGCAGGGATACACTGGCATTAAGGTCGATCCCTGGTTAGCTCTCCTGCATAACAATTCCCCTTGCCGATTTTATCCTTCTTCCTCCGACCCCATGGATCAAGGAGGCAAGAAATTGGTCAGAGCCGCCCAAAGGTCAATCCTATTTCTCAAATATAACAAAGGCACCCTATGCAGTGTAATATGAGTCTGTAATGTGAAAGGTGTCAGTTGAAAGGGCTGAAAATTATGTGATTCCCTGTAACACCACAGGCCAGCCTGCAACCCCAAAGATGCAGGCCTTATCATAAATCCAACAAGAAAAATGTTAGAAGTGTTACTTTGTCTGCCGAGGTGAATGGTTGCCGGTTTTTTCTCTGCATGCTAAATTTGGTTATTTATTATGCACCAAGCAGCCGACTTTTTCTATATACATTATAATTGGTAAACACTCGCAACGTTATACTATACAATGGAGAAAAACTTGCCTCAAAAGTTATTAATGACAAAAATCACGCTTAATTTGGTACATGCAGCTCACTAGATAAACATTTTCAAACTCCTGTCATGCTGCAGAAATGTCGACTGAAAATGCACAAAACTTCTACCACATCCATCAGTTTTCAGCTTCCATGTTTACCTGTATTCTGGAATAAATCGAAAGTGTTCGTACCTCGTCCATTCGAAATGATGGAGAGGAATTGAATATTATGCTAAAAATAATTTTAAATCACTAGATATTGCACACTGCAGGCTTTAACTGGAAGAACCCATGTTTCTGCAAAATTCACAGCTTTTGAATTTTCTATTTGTGGTTGACTACAATAAACTGATTCCATCAGTGCGCAGGACTGCTCGGCTGCTGTGTTCCACCCTAGGAGGCAAGCGGGAGAGTTGTGTGATCCTGCTACCAGCATGAAGTGACTGTTCACACCCTGAATAAAAAAATGTATGAACCCAAGAGTCAGAAATTGTACATAGTATTCATACTATGGTAGTGGTAATCTACCTAGCAACGTGCAAACAATTTTCAGCACCTAAAATTTGGCTGGAAAGGATCCAATTGCCAGATTTGTGATAGTCTGGATCAAAAAGCTGAAGCATGGCGTCCCCTCATTAATTTTACATGTAATGAAGTCATATTTGTAGGCTTTTGGAATTGTACCAGAGTTCGCGTTATGCTGAAATTTGCTGCCTCAGCACACACAAATTGACCAGCTGAGGATGAGGGAGATCTATTGCCAAGTAAGTGATTCCCAACTGAGCGATTCTTAATTGAGCGAGTTCCCAATTGAGCAAATTCCCCAGTGAACAAATTCTCCAGTGAGGGAATTCCCAAGTGCGTGAATTCTCAATTGAGCAATTCCTATTTGAGCTATTCCCAATTGAGTGAATTCCCCTATTCCAAACGAGCAACAGAGAATTCAATAACATTTTCTTTATTTTATTTTTCTTTGTATTCATTTATTTTTTTTTTGGTTCTCTGTGTTGCTTATGTTTTCGATTATGTATGTTTTTGCATTTTTATCTTCTGTCTCTGCTTTCTTCCATTTTCTTTTTTCTTGTCATGCATTTTTTTCTTTTTTGCTCATGAAACAATACATTACAAGATGTCATTCTAATGTGGTCTCGCATGTAATTGTTATACAATTCGGCACACTGTATTTCCTATTTAATTTGATCCTCTGTGATTTTTTCTTCATTGTTATCTACTTTTGATCTTAGTTTTTTTTATTTAACTTCTTTATCTTAATATTTTTTTATTCTCCTGATTCTTTGTTTTTTTATTCTTTTTCACATTATTTTTTCTTTCTTCCTTGCTGCTCTCTCTATCTTGCTTCTTCTTTCTGGTTAGTTTTTTCATGTTTTTAAATGATTTTCCACCTATTTTCACTTGTTCTTAATGTCTGCATTTTTTTGACGTTATTTTTATGTAGATTTTCACACTTACAACTGTGAAAGACTAAAGCATACTGAACTGTACAAGCATTATACGGAAGCACTACTGTTATATATAAATTGACAGCTTGTTATGTATTGCATCATAAGCCAAAAAATAAAAAATTAGATGACAAGAAGGAAGAAAATGAAAAATAATACAGACAAAAGAGGAAAACGTAAAACATACCTAAACGAAAACATGAGCAATACACAGAAAACCAAAGAAAAAAGAATTACGTACAAAGAAAAACATAAAATAAGGAAGGAAAATATGAAGAAAGTGTCATCACATTCTCGATCATTCATTTGGAATCGCCCCATTGGGAATTTGCTTATTTGGGAATTCCGTCAATGGGAAATCGCTCATTTAGGAATCGCTCACTTGGGAATTGCTCATTTGAGAATCACTCACTTGGGAATTGTTGACTTGGGAATCGCTCACGTGAAGATACCTCGATGAGGGACACCTGATGACTCCACAAAACGCAAAACACTCCTGATAGATCCAGTTACAAATACTGTTGAAATGTGCTGCTGCTGTATAAGGTATAAAGCTATGAATAAAGTAGTCAAGAAACGATACAAGCAAAACGAGGAGGCAATGCCCTAAAATTGCAACAGGCCATTTATTTTTGGGGCAAACACTGCTAAAGAGACCAAGAATGGCACTAAGAATACACAAAAAGGACAAATTTTTACCTATTGATACTTTATTATTTTTACATAGAAAGAGAGAAAGAACTTTCTTGCTTGTTTTGAGCCATGTTGGTCTAGTGGTTTTCACCGCTGACTACTAGTCTCAAGAACCAAGCTCAATTCTGGGTGTAATCCGAAATTGAATTTCTGGTAGCTGGCAATTTCAGGATACATAAATTCTGGAGGCGAGCTTGGAACGAGGTCTACTCAGCTTGGTTAGCAACTTGGTGATGGTTTGGCGAATGTGGAGGTGGGCCTATTCCATTATGAGGTAGATAGTTGAAAAAATCCTGCTTGTCAGGCAAATGCCAGCCTGTAGAATATGGCATCCGCAAGGTAGTGAAAAGCACCGAAAGAGCGCCTTTTATATAAGATGGGCACTTCTATATAGTCCTGTAAACTCTGCTTTCCCATCTATGTTGTATTTGTGTATTGTTCGGATGCTTATGAGTCACAGGCAGGATTGGGATTCCAGGATTCGTCCTTAATGTACGTGTTTCCCACGCCCACGTTTACCCGATCAACTAAATTACTTGTACTTAAACCCGACACATAAACCCACCAATCAAGGAATAGACACTTTCCTTAATTGTCTCCCTAATTGCGTAAAACTGAAGGAGAAGATTTTCTACCTTTATTTTACGCAATAAAAAAAATAAACGAAAACTTACATACAAAACGAGAGTGGGCGAGAAAAATAACGATCACTCCCATGCACTGGGCGGGAAAAGGAAAGTGCCGTGGTGGGAGGCGACGAGTGATGAAAAATAATGGTGGCCGGCGTGGCGCACGTTTAGTACACAAAACATACAACAATAATAAAAAGAATAATAATAGAGAGAGAGACCAGCGCACGTGTACTGAAGTGCGCTACAGTAAGATGGCTGCTGATGGTCCACGTTGCTCGCTCCACTTCTTACCTGTGTGCCTCATGCGCTCTTTGACAAAACGACAAAATCGGCGGAAAACACACTACAACATCTATTGGAAAAATGGGTAGGTGTATCTGCGAAAATAAAAAAAAGATGAACTAATATTTATTTGCTTTTATTGCATGGGACAGGAAAATGAGAAGAAAAATGAAACAAAAAATGAAAAGAAACCCTATGTACGAGATTCAGATGAAAGAAGTTAATGGTCAAGAGTCACGGCTTCAGGTAACAACACTACATATTAATCACTATGAACTTTTCCGACTTCAAACTTTCATTGATACTGGTCACGAACTGCAAGCTTTAGACATTGGTCAATAATCACTTCTGATGCCTTGATCAAATATTGATGAATCGTTTTTGTTTCTAGGTAGTTTCATCTTAATTGGAGTCCATATTATTCAAAAACTGAATAAAAAATAAATACATATAAATGCGTTTTTTATCATAGGAAAGAAAGTGTCGCAATAATAGCCATACAACATCAAACTTGAATGAATTTTAATAACTGTGTTTTTTTTGTAACAGAAATTTTCGAATTTAATACAATTTTAAAAGAAATTGCAAACACTTGCTATTACATCATCCAAAGAAAGACAGAACATACCTTTGAATAAATGAATACTTCCTAAATATATAATGGTGACATGAAATTCTAGCACATTAAAAATTCACAAAGATACAGTTATGTATGAGTTTTTCGAACTGTTCAATTGCAAAGATATCAACTTGCTAATATATTGGTCTTTTGCGGGCCTGCCACTCTGGCCCAGCCTAAAAAAAGGCTAGGCTGAGCCGAGCAGCCCATGTAGGTCCCAACTCCATAGTAGTCTAATTGATGCTCCACACTCACTAATTTTCAGACAATGTGCAAATGCCTGATGGGTAGAGCATTAGACCAGCGCACAGCCAATTTTCTGCCTTTTTTATAATTGAATAAACTGATCTTCCATTTTTTCTCTCTTCACTGCTCATAATTCATGTCACATGAAAATTCTATGTTTGTCGCAAAAATCGTTCGCTATACAATTGCAGTCATGTGGTATAAAACAAATATAGATAGCAAATTTATTCATGGTGGTGCACTAGTCACATGCAGACAGAGCAGCAAACAATTTGTTCAAACTATTTAGTGATGTTCACTTTATCATTCTAGCAATAATATGATTCCAGATCTAGTGAAAAGTTTCGTTCATCCGTACGAAGAAAGAACACCTTCGTTCGATTTTCTCCTCACAAACCATATTTTCAAAGATGTGAATTTTAGACCCATTGATTACCCGGCGTACTTTTTCGCATTCTTTTCCAGTTTTATATTTATTATACCCGAAACTAAGCTAGAACAAGACTTGAGGATAACTAGAGCCTATTACCAATTTATGCCCGATCACACCGGTCTGAAATGCATTTTTATCCTACACCAGTTGGACGAAAATGGTGCAAAGTTGGACAAGTATTCTATGCAAATTAGGAATGTATTTTTCAATAGAAATTACAAAAAATGGCAACGTGGGCTTTCGTATGACCATTATCGAGAACTAAAAGACAAACTGGCCAATACTGGTATTGATATTGGAAGCTCCGAACACAATATCGAAGAATATTTGATTAGACCAATGGAAGTTTATAAAGATGGAACCACGACGTTTGAGAGTAAAAAAAACTTTCGCGTAATTGTACAAAAATTGAAAGTTCACGATGCTATGATACAAACTGTGGCACCAGATGATTATATTATGGCGGGAACTAGTTCCAAATTCACCAAGTTGCAACAGGTGATCGTGGATGCACTCATCGAAGACCGGAAGCCAATCGAAGATACGGTGCTGGCCATGGAAGAAAACCAACTCAATGGTAACGAATATTTGGATAATGTAGTTAAACCATTCCTAATGCAGATACCTGAAATTTACCAGATGGTATCGGCCTTCTACGATTTCAAATTGCCGGAAACCCGATTATCACTGTGCGCATTCACTCACGGTGTGATGGCAGCTCTATCCGGTAGATTGCGCATAACACCAAAAGTTTATCATCACATCGCCCTAATCTACGATGGACAGGATTTGACGAATGAAGATCGGCTTTATTTGTCTTTGGAACCTGTATTCGAAAATGCGGTGGATATTCAACGAATGCGAACACCGATAATGATATCATTCGCTATGAGGCGACAACCTTTCGATCAAATTCCATTGGACGACATGTCAGCTATGTCGAGGATAGGGGTCAGAAATTCGTTAGACAATAAAAGGATAATGATGCTGATGAATTACGCTTTCGGCCAAGGAGTGATTGGTACAATGATTAATTATCCAGAAAATAGAAAATTTTTCACGCGAACACTCCTCAAAATGTTTGACGAAATTTCCAAAAATAAATTTGGTAGTGCAGCAGTCTTGCATAATTACGTTAGTCAAGTTATAAACTCTATTTTACATACTGACGTTGCTTACAATGTCGAAAAAGTTCACAATTATTTGAGCAGATATTTCTTGAGTATGATATCAATTATGCAAAAAAATGATGATTATGCGACATTTGTAGAGAAGCCCACTAAAACTGATGAAGTAAATTTTGTTTTTAAATCAAAATTGAAAAAGACGTCGATATTGCTGAAATTTGTCGAAAAATCTATGCCCATGGAAATCACTCCATCTGACACGATGGATAATTTTCCCAGCGTGGAAGATGGATGGGATACATTGGTTATAACTGTCGAACAACACTTTGAACATGGTAAAAACGAATTTTCATTTTACGAAGATGACGAAATTGAGGACTTTGTCAACAGGCAAGTAATATTCAATTATGTTAAATTTGCTAATGTAAAACCCGAAGGCGAGATGATATTATTGAATCGCTTGAACTTGGAAACATATTTGGACAACAGTGATAATTTGCGAGCATTGATGTCAACTTTTTTCAACAAGTTTTCATTTTTGATTCGCAATGAATATCACGTTAGAGCATTATTCGATGGTTTGCTCCATAAAACCGCGCACACAAAATTGAGTCAACGATTTTTAGACTACCAGGTGGCGATTCCGCGTGGAGATATATTTAGGTTATTCAATTTTAAAAAGTCTCACAAGAAGATACCAGGTAATATAATTCGACAAATTGAAGAAAATTTCCCCGGAATTGGATCCAAAGAAATTTTAAATGTCCACGTAACTGATGAAGGTCAAGTATCAATCGAAGAAGGTATTCCACAACCTCCATGCACAAGGCTGAAAAGATCAAATGCATGTGTGCCGTACAAAAGACTTCCAAAAATAGAAGACACCAACATTTATGAAAAACCTTCGATGAAAGAAGTGCTTGGAACTATAAGAACCATATCTGGAAATGTTATGGCTGGTTTCATGATCAGAGATTTCATTGCTGACCTCGTCAGAGGTGATACATCAGCCGCGTTTAGGGATGGATCATTTGCTGTTGGAAGCATTTTTGCGAATGGCTTTGCTGGCTACCTCGAAAGCTATGGCATCAAGGCTATGGAAAGTGGCAAAACTCTTTTGGGTGCAGGATTGAA
The DNA here is from genome assembly GCA_963922205.1 of Romanomermis culicivorax. NCBI lineage: Eukaryota > Metazoa > Nematoda > Enoplea > Mermithida > Mermithidae > Romanomermis > Romanomermis culicivorax. The sequence goes on along the minus strand of CAWUHX010000265.1, from coordinate 92,187 downwards.
GACAGTGGGGCCAGTCCTGCGGCGCATAACGTCATTTTACATTTTGCATCACTTGATCCAAAGTATAAATCAATATAAGGTAAATCGTAATGATACATCATTGAAAGTGGATATCGCAACAGAAAGTACATTCTTAGCTTTGGATGCAGTCGAATCTAGCATTGAAGTGATGGAACTATTCGGGGTCATTGAAGGATTGTCATCCATCACCGGACCTGTCGGTGCTCTCCTCGGTGCGTTATTAATTACAGGATCAAATATTTATGAAACAGTTCACACTGTTGAATATATCAATAGCAAAGTACATTTAAATTTTGTGGAAGAAATTGAAGTGACACTGTCCGCAATGATGCACTTGAATCCGGGGCAACAAATCCTAGACTTCATCAAAGAGCGTGATGCTAACGAGCACATCAAAAAGCATGCTATTTCTTTTCTACAAAATCAACCACAAATTAAATATTTTATTACCGAAGCAGCATCTTTGATCAATGGAGTTTGCCTAAAAGAAAATGACACCATAATCGATTTACGAAACATGGAATTTTTCGAAAATAGCAAAGCCAATCCATCCAATGAAACTGATTTTAAACTTTTTTGTGAAATACCGGACGATACCAGCCAACACAAAATGGTAACAAGAGAGCGTAAATCATTGTGGCAAAGGATCAGCGATGGATTCGAGAACTTCCTTTGGGACGTTAAACTACTAAAAGATGTGCTCAAAGGCGATTTGGATTGGATGATCTATGATGCTATGCACCTTGATCCGAAGGACGTAACTCATTCTTACGTTTGTCACCAGTCTTTCGGCATTGAGAATCAAAATTCCACTTCGAATGTTGCATTTTTCCAACTTGATACCGGATACGATAAAATACAAGGGTTTTTAGATAAATCGAATATTTTCAATTTGAGCGATGGTCAAAAAGAAATCTACGGTGGTGATTTGAACGACATTTTTATCATAAATGGCAAGAATATTACTGGTGTATTAGAAGGTGCAGGTGGTACGAATCAATTATATTTTTCGAAATTTGATCCACGAGGTATCATTGATATAACCGTGAAGAGGTTTTCTCATTTGCATAATGGAAGGAATAATTCCATATTTTTACTCGACATGAATGAAATAGTTGGTAGGCCAGAAGCTAGGGATATTATTCAATGTAGTTGCAATCACACGTATATCGACCTAAAAGGTGGCTCCGGATTTGGTACAAATATGATGGATATAGTGCAAATTTCGCCTACAAATAATTGTTCATCTTATAATACACAGGTAATAGTCAATTCTTATACTATTATCAATAACACTGTTGGCAATGGTAATTTCTCATACCACTTAAATCAATATATAAATACTTCGACTATCGAAATTAATGGCACCAAAGAAGTACAACATAAAATATACTTCCCATTCCATATTGTCAATTTGACCACTATTTCCTATTCTCTGAATTCTACTATTAATGAAATTAGCATGTCGAGTCCGTTATGCCAAAATTTCCATATTATTCTACATGGTAGCTTGTCTTCGCTAGAAATGTACTTCACTGATGGAGCAGTGCTGACCTGTAAAACACCAGGCCACTTTTTTATGCACTTAAAAAGTGATATGATTATCGAGAAAGTCATTGAAACGTACATCGATTTGATTAAAGATTTTAATTTAACTACAGTGGCATATTCCACAACTGACAATAAAAGCGTTACTTTTAGTAATGGTATGTTTTTCACTGATGGAGAAGAACCATTATCCATTCATGTAATGCACACAGATCCCTATCACCCAAGCCACATTCATTGCATATCTGGCGATCTGATTCTTATCATCAATGAAACAATAGTAAGTGATTATTACAGTATAAACATGCCTGATTTGACCGTGGACTCGACTAGTGGAAGTTGTTCAAAAATTGTACTAGACTTTTCTTCAGTATTGCATAGACTTTCTCAGCTTCATCCCAATTTGGATCTTTCTATCAATGCTCGTATCAGCCACTGGCCCGATGTAAAATTACTAGTAACATTAGAAAATAGAACGCACATTAGAACTATTGGGCAAATGTATCTGTCCAGCGCGCACGATATTTCGGAGGAAGATTTTATTCGAAAATTCGAAATTATCAATCATGGACAAAGGCAAAATTTCAAATATCAAACGATGGAAAATGATGAATTCAAATATAACATAAGTCATGATCAGCCGGAACATGACGGATATGATCTTGTAGTCCATGTGCATGGGGATGAAGGTTCATCCGAAGTTTTGTATGACCGCAATCTTTCGCTCCAACCTGAACTTTTAGTGTTCAGTCCTACATCCACTTTGATTTATATCACATTCAGAGATGTAGAATATAATCAAATTATATTCATCGACAAGCAGATCGAATATTATAAATTATATCGGATAAATGATACGTTAATGATAACAAACGTTTTCGACAAAAGTTTTTTTGATAGAGAAAATCTATTGACGATTGTAATGGAAAATTTCTTCATTTGGACGAAATTGCAAACATTGAACTTTAAGTTCAAAAATGATAAGTTGAGTATGACTGACGAGAATTTGATGGCTAGGAATATAACAGATTTATGGGAGCAGATAATTGTTAATGATGAAATATTTTTTTGAAGATTGTAAAAAAAATAAATAGTGCTTCACAAACTTGTGTATTTAATTTAATAAAAATATTTAATGGCATTTTTGCCTATAAACTTTAATCAGAAATGTGCCTGTCACGGTTTGTTCTTTGTACTTCCGTATACGATTACACGATAAGGGTAAATGTGTGCAGAATGTGAAGAACCTATATTTGAAACAATCAGAGCATCTTGCATAACATGTGTCCCACCTGGTGGTAGGTTTGCTCTACCACCAACTGCACAGCCCTGCATCGCCTGAGCGAGTGCAGCATTGCCCGTCACGAATATCCAGGTGGGCTGTGACTTGCGCATGAAACATCAAGTCTATGGGTTCAGAGGAAAACGCATGATGGCAGCATGTGTGCATCCTGACATTCCACTCCTAGAGAAGAGTGACGCCCTCATCACAACATCCCTCTCCCTGCTGTGGCAGGCAAGGGCCCCCTGGTACAATCACTATGTAATGTGTGTCGCACCAGGTGGTAGCAGTGTGCTACCACCAACTGCACAGCCCTACATCGCCACTATATGAAAATAAGTACGCAACACCTGCTCTCACAAAATATGCACAGTGCAAAAGAACTATACAAAACGGTCATCCACTCACAAACAAAAACACCACAATGAAAAAACGTATCACTTTTCAGGTTACAGTAAACTCGCATCTTCACTTTTAATGATCTTGACCCTTATCAGGAACGAACTTGTAGATCTTTTTCAAAGTTGACAAATGATTTACAGCATCCCTATTTAGATCATCACATGCCTCAAACCCAAATGTCTGGTGCATCAGAAAAATAATGTTCAGTGAGGGACACGAACCCTCGACTTTCTGTACGCAGATTAAATGCAGGCTAACCGAGCCTCGTGGATCGTTCAGAAATTTTGACTGTTGAAGTGCAGTTGTTACCTGATAGCGAAAAGCTTTGCCAGGTCACCTGTTTGATGTGTCACCAGAATATGGAGCCCTGGGCAGTGATCGACTGGGTACCTGGGCCCAGTTCAGGCCTGACTGGTCAGGCAAGGCGGGGGCCCGGGCCCAGGCCTGAGTAAGCTGTTATGTATTATGCACACTCAGAACAGTGCATATGAATATGATACTCTACTGATTTCCTGTTGTGAGTCGTTCATTAGGTCGCATTATTGCCTTTTGCCAACCTGATCTACTATATTCCTTGACTTGTTATTGTTGTCAGTTGCAAGTCCCAAGTCCCAACTCAATCCCTGTCTCCCTGCACAGTTTCTTTTGCAATATAAAGTGTATTTTTTGCATGAAAATTTCGTGATAATTTTTAAATATGTCGTCTCTGTGAATGCAACAGAATGACACCGGATCATCTTGAATGAATGGTGTATACTTTTTTATAATCTTATGTTGTTAGTTGTTACATAATGCAGCCCAGGCCCGGTAAAATTTGGAGCATGGTCGATTACTGGCTGTGGGCCTGGCACTGAGGTGATGGCTTTGCTTTCACTGCTAACCCAGTGAGTACTGGCAATAGAAGAAACTATAGGTACTGTGGTGCTGCTCTGGGGTTACTACTGTAGGGTAGGGACCACACCACCAGGTTAGGGGTGAACAATATTAGTCCAGCCTGTGTGGATGATGGACGGGGCCACCTGTGAGATGATCTGAGTAATGGGATCCCGATTGTGAACTGAAAGACCCCTGTTTGACCCGACCCCAGGGAGGGGTGTGGTTGGTAACTAGGGGAAAAGCGTAAGGAGGAAAACCTACTAAGAGAGGAATACCCTTAACTACCCCTAGCATTAATATACCAGAAAACTTACCTAGTCTGGCGGGGGAGCGGCTACGGTAACAAATGGGTGGAAACATGAGTCACAGAGGATGGTGGGCTGGGATCAGAATGATCGACTAACTTCAGAAAAGAGTCAGCTAAGGAATGGCTAAACTAACATCCAGTACACGATTTTATTCAAATGAAAATCGGCATGAAGGGTAGGTTAACAATAAAAACGATGGCTGGTGCAGAGATGATGGGTATCAAAGTAACAAGTAAAGGAGGTGCGATGCGAAGGGCACAATAGAGGGAGAAATTAGACAGATGCTGATGAGCACAGACGAACCAATAAAACGAAATAAAGATGACACACGGGAAGGCTAAACACATGTAATGTACCTGCTAAAGCAGGACTGTAAATATATAGCAAACTGTATGTGATAGACATTTATTAAATATTATTTCATTTTCCTATTTTATCGTCTCAAGGGTGTCTGGGATTCACACCCAAACATTCCTATAAAATTACGTGAAGTACTTTATTTTGATCCATTCACACCCGGGTAGCCCAATTAAGATGCCCCAATTAATTTGCACAAACGGCAGCTGGTCCCCTAGAACCTACACTAAACAACACATTCCACGGCTACCGTAATCCCCCATAAAAATCGTAAACAACACCAGCACACAGAAAAATAAGTAAAAGCCCCGCCAGATAGTAGTCTCAAGTTCAACAGTAGCGATGGCTCCACAAAACATGTGTATACAGAGAAACCGATACAGGAAGCATGCACAGAAGCACAGAGGTGTGGCTAGGCCCACCATAGGAAACAAGCAAGACAGGAAAAGCATACCGTACTAGAAAAGCGTTGAAGGGCGTGACTAAGTAAGCATAAAAAGCAAAGCAGGAAGCGACAATTGGGGGAAGAAAATGGACAGAAGCATGACCTCCCACGACGCCCAGGGAGTGGCCAAAAACGTCGTATTTAAAGAGAAGCAAAGCGTGATTTTATTATTATTGGTGATTATTGAATTCTTCCTTTTTCAAACCACGCTTGTCTCCTTTTATATTTGCAAGCAGCCATTTTTATGAAAGCAGTTAAACCGAGGCCCGTTCATTATTTGCAAGCCGAGACCCCGTTCTTTCATTATTTGTTGTCAACGTCTCAAAGCAGCTGTCGATTAGTATCTGTATTGCCCTGTATTGTTGAATCGCCCGTCTCCCCCGCGCCTTGTTTCTTTGCCATAACGTCCATTTGGTCAAAGTGAAGTGCTTCACAAAATCTGGTCGTTAAATATTTTGGTGACCGTACCGTACCATTAACCACTGGAACTCCCTGCCCCCAATTAGGTGTATTCTTATCGGGGCATTTCGAAGCATTAGATAATACAGTAGTAATTATTTCCTACAGTAAGACAGTATTCCTAGGAAGCAAACTGGAAATCCCCTCCAATGAAACATTGAGCGATACATTTGTACGAATACAACGTGAAGCAAAAATTGAAGCATTTAAGCAGAAATCCCACCGTAAACCAAGAATGACCCACCAAATGCAAGATCATTTAGGAGAAATCTAAGAGAACAGATAAACGATTTATTTTCTGAACATTTTCGTACTCTGCGCACACAATTGAATCAGAATACAGTAAACCCTACCCTAATAGACGATCTAAGAACAGCAAACATTCGTAATAACATGGCGAATAACTTTCACGCGAAACCCAACATTTTGGTGAATGGAATAAATGTTTAGAACAATTCATGGCACTCCAAGGCATGAAAGATACAGTCATACAGTTAAAGTTGGCATGTTTAGAGATTCATTTAGGAGGAGCCGCGTTAGAAAAATTCAAAAGTTTAGCCAATTCCGAAAACCCTCCCCACACATACGAGCAGTATAAAGTCACATTACAGGCCTTTTTCCCAAACAATAGAGATAATGAGCTACATCAACAATTAATACGCGAGAGAAAACAAAAGCGATCAGAAACAGTAACTGAATTCTTGTTTGATCTAGAACACCTCACAATCCTCGCCTACCCTAACTTTAACACAGATGCACGAGAAATAATCATAAAACCCCTCTTTGTAGAAGGCATGCAAAACGAAATCAGGGAAGCAATTAAGTATAGAAGGTTCACAACTCTAAAAGAAATGTCAGACGAAGCAGCTTACATTGAACAGCAAATCCTTAGAAATGAGTTAAAATCTAACGCCCTTCCCTTTATACCCCAAAACCCGAACCCATCTTTTCCCTAACCAAAAATACAGACCAACAGGATCTTTTGCATCAGTTAGAACAACAGGTAAAAGATTTACAATCGCAGATCAAACAAAAACCTCAACCCCCACAACAAAGTAGCTACAACAATTTCAGTAACAATACTTCCAGCAGGAATAATGCTTACAGAAACAACACCACCCCTAGGCAACCCACATGTTTCCAGTGTGGACAAATTGGACACGTAGCTCCTAATTGTAAATCAATAGGCACCCGGAAATCATGTGAAATTTGTTTTTGTAATAATCACAGTATGCGTGATTGTAAAAGCCGATGCATCCACTGCTCCCAAACAGGACATAGATCTGATAACTGCCTTTCCAAACCCTACTCAAATTTTCAATGTTTTATATGCAAGCAGAGAGGTCATACAAGCAGGTACTGTCCAAATCAGCAGAGTCATAATATTCAAAATTGCATTGAGTACAGGCAACCCCAACACCTCATGGACATTGACGACCCCGCATTTTACTCAAAATTACCGGCCATAACTAACGGCCCTCAGACTACTTTAGGAACAAACATGCCCAACACCCACCGCCATAGTGACAAATACGTCCTCGACCTGGACGTACCCGATTGGTGCGCCATGTCACCAGCCCCCACGCCTGAAGCCGCAAAAATCGAAAAATCGCCGCCCACCATCCCCGTAGGCTACAAGATCCCCCGCAAGCAAGACACCACGCCACCCACCGCCCCCAAAACCCCGTCGAAAACAGGCCGCAACTTACTGTCCCTATTACACGGCCTGACCCCTGAACCCTACCAATTCCACCCCCGCCAAACACTACTACCAACCCCCACAAGTAAGCAAGCCCAAACCCCATCCCATGACGCAACTTCTAAAGTTTTACAGAATGTTCAGATTTCAAACCGGCCATCCCCCCAGCTCAAAATCGCAAAACGACAACACTCGCCATGCTAAACCGATCAGACCGAAAAAACACTGTGCCCCGCCGCCTCCACTAAAACATTCTATTGGCTGATGTTTTGTATTTTTCTTTGTATAATAATCCCCACATCGTGTAGTGCCCAATATCAGATGTGTGGAACTTCATTGAGCGGTCACTCAGTCAGCATACCAAAACTTGTATCATGCATGCCCCCTTCCACAGTAGACAAACCCATACAGACATTTGGAAAAATCTATATCCCCTCCACTAAGCCTCACATTACAGATGCACACAAATGCAGTGTTCGCAAACGGAAAATTTGTACTAATACAGGATTTTTTGGATCAAAAGGTATTGTCTTCGACCAAACCGAAATGCAAAATCTAACCCTGCATGTTTGTAAGGCAATCGTTATAGACAAAGAACACAACGGTCAAAAATTATACGAAACCCAACCAGGATTTTGGTCAACAAACAACTCCCTAAGCGTAGAATACACATGGTGTTGTACAGACCATTGTACCTCGGTCACTAACGTCATCATAGAAATAGGACAAATAGCATCTTGGAATGGAAAATCTATGACAGGTACATTAGGTGACCTGGGGTCATGCAAACCGACATCAGGCCATTGTGTAAAGACTGATGGGTCTATTGTCTGGAATGAAACAGCATTCGAAAACTTATGTGCTTTCGAATACAAAAATACACATCCCATAAAACTGACGCAAACCCACATGATAATAGAAGAGCTACAAGGTGCATTTTCCGTCAAAAGTACACTCTTTTCGAACACCAACTGCCCAGAAATCCAAGACAGTGTCCTTACCGAACAGGGCATTGTTGTCCAGCTAGATAAAAGCACCCCACATTGTAACACCTTCTTAACCCCAAAAACCAATGAAACTCATACTACACTATACGATTTTGATGATTTTGAACCCATTAACCCAAAATTAAACTATCTAGCAGACAAAATCCAGGAATTCGAAATCCAAAATTTCAAAAAGTATGGAGTGAATTATGCAGACAGGCACAGCGTCACCTTGATCTTGTATGGCAAATTTTGGGCCTTGATGCAACCCTTGGGGCGCATGCATTCCTACAGGGAACCGACATAATAGCAGAATTCACAGGAGAAGCCCTCACAGTCTGGCCCTGTAAGCAGGTAATTGCATCTAAAATCTTTTACAACCATAAAATCAACCAAACATGCTATAAACTTTTACGTATTCTGGTAGGAACCGAACACATGTTTTCGAACCCAGGAGGCAACGATTTGACCCCTTTTTCACAAACTGTTGACTGCCATCACATGCATGTAGCCCTTTACAAACAGTGGCCAAGCAATCGGAAATACCCTCTCTGGCGCCGGTCAAGGCATAGAACATGTAATAACCGGTACCACCCAAAGCCTCACAGACAGATTAAAAATTTACTCAAAGGACCCCTGCAAATCATTATTAATCTAGCCATTATTACTGTAGTTATTGCAGGCGTCTTTTACTCTTTTCTCATTCTTTGAAAATATTTCCCTTTCCCAAAGCAACAGGTCACAAATGAACATGCGTACGAAATACCATCATTCAACAGATGTTTACATGAGACCATTCCCCTGTCATTCGGCCATGCTCTCTTAGAATTAGCTAATCGTCATGGGGCACAAATGCAGCGGAAATACGTCCCTGTCAATATTGATACCCCCAGAACTCCTGCAATCGAACTCATTAATCAAATTCACCAATCTGGATCAAATAAGCCTCCCCAGAATGTACCTGAGAAACATACCCCTCACATTCCAATCACACTTAATGGCAAGCTAATTACAAAAGGCATGATTGGCACTGGTGCTGTATACTCACTCATTGATTCGTGAATCGCTCAAATCCTACAGCTAGACATAAAACCCCCACTAGTCCAAGCCAAAGCAGCAAATAACCTTCTGATTCACTTTGTAGGAACCACTTTTGTCACAGTAACAGCCCAAACTATCCAGGAAACAATAATGGTCCATGTCCAAAAAAATTGCACAGCAGGCGTCCTTCTAGGCAAAAACTTTCTCAGTCGATTTTCGGAGTACACTATCAACAATCAGAAATCTCAGGTCAAATTTGGCAATGTCATACTACCCTGTGAGGCCTAGAATATAGTCCCCTTTCGACCCGTGGTGGAACCTATCTAGATGAAAAATTAGAATTACCACACTGTACAGTAACCGAATTTACTGTCTCCTTGCCCAAACCATACCTACAAGTTAAACAGCTTGAATTTACTCTGAAACCCAAACAGAATCCCGAAGTTCATTTCCCAACTTATGTCTCTGAAAACCAAAACAGTCGCATACGCATATCAGTCCTAAACACACAAGACACAGCCCAAACTCTTTACCCTGGAACATGCATCGGTACAGTCTCCTGTTACATCCCAAAACTAGATGCTTCTACTAAAGTAAACCCCTCCATGCAAAACCAGCCAAACCGCTTTGATGCATTCACATGGTTAAAAGAAAACGTTAATTTAACCTCCAGTGACCTCATAGAAACTGAAAAAACTCAACTTCTACGCGCCCTATCCAAGTACCCTAGGTTATATGCTAAATCCAAAATGGACGTAGGTAGAACCACCCTTGTTTCACATACAATTGACACCAATGGCTCCCAACCCATACGCATGCACCTTTTTGGTACCTCCCCAAAGGAAAAGCAAATCATACAAACAGAAGTTGAGCAAATCGCAGCAGCAGGTGTCATAAGCCAGAGCAATTCTCCATGGTGTACCAACACAGGTTTAGTCCCCAAAAAAGATGGTGGCCACCGGTTATGCATCGATTTTCGAGGCCTCAATAAAGTAACAAAAAAAGATACCTACCCCTTGCCCCACATAGACGAAATTCTAGATACCCTGCGTGGAATGAAATATTTTACGTCCCTTGACCAATCCAATGCCTATTATTCCATTCCCATAGCACAAGCAGACAGAGAAAAAACTGCATTTAATTGCTCAGCCGGACAATATTAGTTTAACTATCTCCCCTTCAGCCTCACCAACGCCCCAGCCACATTCCAAAGGTTAATGGATGTTATCCTCTCAGGATTGCAATGGAACACATGCCTTGTATATCTCGACGATGTTTTAGTCTTCGCAGACTCCCATGCCCAAATGCTGGAACATTTAGACACTATTCTTGCCCAGTTCTCACAAGCAGGCCTTAAACTAAACATACAAAAATGCAAATTCTGCCAGCCCCAAGTCCAATACTTAGGCCACGTCATTTCTCAACAAGGCATTTCACCAGACCCCAATAAGGTACAGTCCATTTATGACATACCCACGCCCAAAAGCTCAAAAGAAGTTAAGTCATTCCTTGGCTTACCCTCGTATTATTGTAGATTCATCCCGAACTGCTCCCAAATTTCCACCCCCTCACAGCCCTACTCAAAAAGAATTCCGAATTTTCCTGGGGCCCTGAACAGCAAAACGCATTCACTACACTAGAAGAATTGTTAAATCATGCCCCAATACTGCAGCATCCCGATTTCACCAAATTGTTTATTCTGCAAACTGATGCCTCAAAACTCGGAATCCGCGCCATCATCAGTCAGCTAGACAGCAAAGGTCAGGATCGCCCCATTGCTTTTGGGAGTCGCACATTGAAACCCGCAGAACGCAACTACCCAATAACTGAGTTGGAAACCCTTGCAGTAGTTGAGTTTGTCAAGTATTTCCGCCCCTATCTTTTCCAGCAACATGTTATTGTACACACTGACCATACAGCAGTTCAGGCAGTCTTACAGAAGGAAAACCCGTCCCCTCGCATTGCCTGTTGGGAATTAGCCCTCTCCAGTATTCAACTCGACATTCCACCTAAGAAAGGCACTGCTAACCGCAACGCAGATGCTATTTCTCCATTACCCTCAGAGACATCGAAGCAATCCTTTGACATTGAGCAACTAGAAACCCGCCCTGAAGTATCCACCATCAATTCTGTTCTTGAAGCTGAAGCAACTGAACAAGAAGAGCAACAGAAAAATTTTGCTGAACTTCAACGCACTGATGCAACTGTTAAAAGTTATTTAGCGAAAATCGCCCAAAAACACCCCCTTACTATGATCAAATTGGCAGTGCATCAAAACATCCTCTTTCCTATAGTCGACAAACAGGCAAAACTATACATCCCCAAGTCACAAGTCCAGCATCTCATTGCCTCTCATCATGACAGCAAATTCACAGGTCATTTCGCTGCCAGGAAAACTTTACACTTTCTCAGGCAAAAATATTTTTGGTCCCAAATGAGCCGTGATATCAAACGTTACTGCAAAACTTGCCAACCATGCCAGACACAGAAAGCCCTCCGGCACAAAATACATGCGAATCTGGTACCAATTCAGCCGACTGGACCATTTGATAGAGTCGGTGTTGATTGCATGGGGCCATTACCCCTCACTGAAGACGGTAACCGATTCATTGTCGTTTTCATCAATTATTTCACCAAATATGTGGAGGCATTCCGGACCCCTGATAACACTGCAGCCACTATCTCCAAATTATTTGTAACCAAAATTGTTTGCCATCATGGTTCCCCAAAAATCATCCATTGTGATTGTGGCTCTGATTTTGTATCTGATCTCTTTTCACGGTTCACTAGTTTATGCAATACTCAAAAAATCCATACCACCCCATACCATCCCATTGCCAATGGGGAAGTTGAGCGTTGCAACCAGACCCTAGCCACCCCTATCCGCATGTACATCAATTCAAATCACACTGATTGGGATACTTATTTACCCTATGCTGTTTTTTCGATCAACATTCATAAGAATGATAGCACCTCGTATCCCCCATTTGAATTGCTCCACGGTAGACAGGCTAATCTTCCATCAGATGCAGCTTTAAATTTTTTCCCCACGTCCTACATGGTTGACTTAGACGATTATGCCCTTCGTGTAAAATCTCACTTTACAGAAGCACTCTCAACCATGCAGAAAAGTTTACAAAAAGCCCAAGATCACTATACCAGTCAGTGTAACAAGTATGTTCAGAACATCCATTACAAGGCAGGTGATCTCATTCTCTACAAAAATCATTCGTGTAAACAAGGGCTGACTCCCAAATTCCTCCCTCGCCAAAATGGGCCCTATACAGTTACAAATTTCATGTACCCCAACGTTACACTCAAACACCCCCATAAGAATATCACATTTACAGTACATGTAAATGAGACAACCCCTTTTTACCCTCAAGAAGCACCTATCGCCACTACCCCCACCCCTCCTCAACCTCCAAAGCCTTGAACGAGGACGTTCAACTCCGGAAGGAGGGAAATGTAACCTACCTGCTAAAGCAGTACTGTAAATATATAGCATACTGTATATGATAGACATTTATTAAATATTATTTCATTTTCCTATTTTATCGTCTCAAGGGTGTCTGGGATTCACACCCAAACATTCCTATAAAATTATGTGAAATACTTTATCTCGATCCATTCACACCCTGGTAGCCCAATTAAGATGCCCCAATTAATTTGCACAAACGGCAGCTGGTCCCCTAGAACCTACACTAAACCACACATTCCACGGCTTCCGTAATCCCCCGTAAAAATCGTAAACAACACCTGCACACAGAAGAATAAGTAAAAGCCCCACCAGACAGTAGTCTCAAGTGCAACGGTAGTGACAGCCCCACAAAACATGTGTATACAGAGAAACGGATACAGGAAGCATGCACAGAAGCACAGAGGTGTGGCTAAGCCCACCGTAGGAAACAAGCAAGACAAGAAAAGCATGCCGTACTAGAAAAGCGTTAAAGGGCGTGACTAAATAAGCATGAAAAGTAAGGCAGGAAGCGACAATTGGTGGAAGAAGATGGACAGAAGCACGACCTCCTGCGACACCCAGGGAGTGGCCAAAAACGTCGTATTTAAAGAGAAGCAAAGCATGATTTTATGATTATTCGTAGTTTTTAATTTTGTTGTTCGCAATCGCCTCATAATTTGCAAGCGCTGTTTCTAGGAAAGCAGTTAAACGGAGGCCATACATTATTGGCAAGCTGAGACCGTGTTGTTTCATTTATTGTTGTGGACGTCTCAAAGCAGCCATCGATTAGTATTCGTATTGCCCCCGTATTGTTGAATCGCCCGTCTCCCCTGCTCCATTGTAGCTGTATCGACCGTCCATTTGGTTAAAGTAAAGTGCTTCACAAAATCTGGTCGTTACACACAAAAAGAGTGCTGGAATCAAAAAAAAGGATGATAACATATAGCAACATGTGATTATAAGCACTTGACGACTACAGTAAGACTTAAGCAGAGTTTACGATGCCCAGGCCAATTCCTAACGCTCTGATGCAGAACAGGGCCTGTGTGCACATAGGCACTTGCCCAGTTCGAATACGTTTAGCATTGGGCCCAACTTAGTGCCTGTGCTAAACATATTAGGGTCTATTAGCAAAAGTTTCCACAGCTATTCATTTGCATCAGCAGGAGCGACCCTCGATTTGTTGACACAAGGGGCATGTAATGCGACCCAAAATAGCTGTGAGCAAAGAGTGCCATTCGAAGGAAACTCATGCTAACGGGGTGTACTGTAGCTGAAACAAAATGCATGACAAAACACAAACAGAACAGGCAAACATAAAAATGAAAAATGATTGGAATAATAAAGTATCAAAATAACTAATCACATGATTTTGCTGATTTTGATCGGCACATGACACAGTGGTCTGGGCCGAAAACTGCAAAATGTCTTCTGACCCTTAAAATCACCAAAAACTTCAATAAAAAGGTATGAAAAACCGCTAAAAAATGTCACACAAAACAATATGACTTCTCTAAATAAGCAATGGTTTGTCACATTAAACGAATGGGAGCCATGTCACATTACAGGAATTGGTGATCAGTCACATTGATGGGTAAACCCATACCATATCTCATAGGAAATACGGCCATGACAGTGTGAGTGACATGCTGTGACCCTGTTGGGTGGCTCCATTAATGTATTCGTTTCCAGAACCTAACCCAGCTGGTACTACTACAGGAAAACCTATAGTGTACCTTGGCCTTGTCCTAGGGTTCAGCTGTAGAATAATGGACAATGCGGCCGGGTCAGGGGTGGCAATTCCTAGTCCTCATTCACTGAGAATGAGGGACTGCGCCATTCGTGGAATGGCTTACTGTAGGGGACCCGAATCTAAATCCCCCTATTGGCCCTGACCTTAAGGGTTCAAGGGCTTTTCTAACTGAGGGCACTCTCAAGGGAAAGCTGGCTTAAGGAGGATTCCCACAAATATACCCTCAACAATAATAACCCCTGAGAAGGCTCACTTAGTCCTCTTCTCAAAGTACTCGGTGCTGGGTGACGGGTTCAAGGGTCAAATGCCGGTCCTAGGGACGACGGGGAAGCAGGTATGGTAATCCGAAAGCGATTTGGCGTGGAGGGTGGGCAGATGTGGGTTGGCGAACGACGATACAAAACATTCCTTGGGGAGGCTACCGGGGTTCTCGGTCAAAAGGCAGGGGGGTAAACTCCTAGGTCGGAATGCGGTAACGTAGGAATGCAAGGGACACCCAACGTGAATATGTAAATTCATTAAGAAGGTGGCTGACGCAGGCAAATATGCAAATTTAATATATAAAAAGATGTTGACGAACGCGGAGTTGTAAGATAAAATGCAAGAGACGGTTTAGGCCCAAAAATGAGTGCAAAACTAAAGAAACAAGCCCTTTCAAAGGGCCGCGTAATCTACAGTATGCCTTGGGCGGAGCTAAGACACACCCAAGCTAACTTCTACAGCCGAAATCGCTGCAGAAGATGCCTATGGTCACATAGACATATTCCAGTTCACTATGTTAAGCATTGGGGCGAGTTTCACTCTCCATGCTAAACATATGAACGTCATCTAGAGAGAATTTCCAACTAGACGTTTCACGTTGCAAAACGTTGCTAGTTTTTGCTGATAAGAGGTGCACCTTGTGCTCCAATTATAGCGATGAGCTTGGAGAGCTTATCTTTAACGGAAATTCTGACTAGCGGGTTACATACCATAGTCTACATGGGCAACAGAAAAATAATAAATCGTAACGGAAATAAAAGTGTGAAAATGAAACAGAAACGAAACGCAAAAAGTACACACAGAAATTGCATGTAAAATATAAAAACGAAACGCAAAATTTATGTAAATTACTGTAAAACAAAAAGTGGCGAAAAACATCACAAAAATGCATCATGTTAATCACGTGACATTGGGCGAAATTCGTCGGCACATGACAGGTTAGTAAGAATGTAAATGAATTGTATGTCACATTTCTTTTTTAGTTTGGTGAAAAATTGATTGAATTTGTAAAATGTATAAAGTACAGTCTAAATGCAGAATGGAATTTTCTACAAGATGATATATTGCACGCTCATATTGCACTCATACATAGCTGTGGTTAGGGTAAGGATTATGCAATATATAGTCTGTTTTTGATGAAATGCTCCCAAATAGAAAAGTGACACAAATCAGTTTTGTCGTCAAAATCGCTTACATAGAACTCTTACTGTAAAATTTCTGGCTCAAAAAATTGTTGAAGATTCGGACATTATGCATAGAAATTTCTATTCCTCTATGAAATATTGTTCATGACAAAATCGTGAAAATCTGTAATACTACTTGCTTTCCACATTAATTATTTAGAAGCATTTGTCACATTAAACAGAGTGGGAGCCATGTCACATTAACTGAATTGGTGATCAGTCACATTGATGGGAAACCCCATACCATATTCCATAGGAAATACGGCCATGGCACTGTAGGTGACATGCTGTGACCCTGTGGGGTGGCTCCGTTATATTTCTTTGTTTCGGGAACCTAACCCAGCTGGTACTACCACAGGTAAACCTATGGTATACCTGGGCCTTGTCCTAGGGTTCAGCTGTAGAATAATGGACAACGCGGCCGGATCAGGGGTGCCAATCCCTAGTCCTCATTCACAGGAATGGGGGACGGTGCCATTCGAAGAATGGCGTACTGGTGGGGACCTGACTGTTTACCTAAATCCCCTTATTGGCCCTGACCTTATGGGTCTGAGATCTTTCTTAACTGAGGGTACTTCCGAGGGAAACTAGCTTAGGGGAGACTCCCACAAATATACCCTCAACACTAATAATAACCCCTGAGAAGACTTACTAAACCTCTTCTCAAACTACTCGGCGGTGTGCGACGGGTTCTGGAGGTCAAAGTGGGTTCCTACCGATGGCGATGTACGGGAACAGGAATCCAGGCGATTCGGCATGGGGTTTGGTGGCTGCCAATTGGCAGGGGGCGGTAACAAACGTTTCCTCGGCGAGGGCGACGGGGTTCTACGATTAGCTGGGATGGAGACGGGTTCCTACGGTTGGGTTACTGTTGTAGTGGTAATGTATAAGGAGGCCGGAGGCACCAATATGCAAATTTTATTCGAGGAGCAGCGAACGCAGTTGACAATATAAAAAATATAATAATGACGACGGCAAAACGCGAGACGCAAAGGCTAAAAGACGAAACACCAGTTAGGCCCAATAATGAGTCACAAAAAGACGAAACATGCCTTTTTGAAGGGCTCCATAAACTACAGTATGCCTTGGGCGGAGTTAACACTCCCCCAAGCTAACTTCTGCCGCGGAAATCGTTGCAGAAGATGCCTATGATCACATAGACATTTTCCAGTTCACAACGTTAAGCATTGGGGCGAGTTTTCACTCTCCATGCTTAACATAGGAACGTCACTAGTGAGAATTTCAACTAGTCATTTCACGTTGTGAAACGTCGCTAGTTTTTACTGATAAGAGGTGCACGTTGTGCTCCAGTTACAGCGATGAGCTCGGAGAGCTTATCTCTAACGGAAATTTTTGACTAGCGGGCACATACCGTAGTCTACGTGTATAACAAAATAATAATTTGAAACGGAAATAAAAATGTGCGCAAAAGCAACAGAAATAAAACATAAAAAGTACACACATAAATTGCATGTAAAAATTATAAAAACGAAACGCAAAATTGATGCAAATTACTGTAACACAAAACGTAACGAAAAACATAACGAAAAATTGTGATGTGAATCACGTGACGTTCGAGGAAATCCATCGGCACGTGACACATTTAAAAAAAACATACTATATAGAAAAACGAAAATTTTTCTCCTCAAATAATCAACTCATCCGTATCATTTTGTGGATTTCAAAATGCTTATTTCACCAGAAAAATTTGTTTTAGAATTCATCAAACGCTGATAGAATTTGTACCTAGGTCATGACCCCGTGCATTTAGGGATTAAAACATGGAAAAAGGACTAAAACAAAAGAAAATCCGAATGAAATATGCAGATTGGCAAGGTTCAGTCGAAATCCTTGATTTCAAAGGTTTTGCTGAATATACTGAATGATAACTTTGTACAGTATTACAGCATTTGATATCACATATAATTTGATTTGCAAGTAAAATGAACAACGCCAAAAGCAGAACTTTCTATTTTTAGATTTCACCGTATTCATCAGATTAGGAAGATAAATTACTGTAGCTCTCAATTAATTGAAAAACAAAGCATGCTGCATGACTTGATTTCCATGGAAAGCATGAACCCGTGGTTTTTATGTTTCACGTTTTTGTACTGTAGTAAATGTTGCCTTAAAACGGCAACATGACGGAAAAATTTGATTGCGATTTTTGGAGTCACGTTGTATGTGACATTCTTGAGTAAAGTTTGCTCAATTTTTCCATGTCCAATGGATTTTTACAGTTCATATTTTAAACGACCTGAATTTGCATATTTTTTCTATTAGAATGAGAAAATTTTTAACATGAAAGATTAGTTTTAATAGATTTTTCAAACTTCGACTGTTATTTTTTTGTTTCTGTTTTTTTTCTTGTTTTTTACCATTTTTTGATTTTCGTTTTTTATTGTTCTTTATGAGTTTTTGTTCATTCGTTTTGATAGTTTCAAGAGAAACAGTATACATAATTTTTTATACAAGCTTCAATAATTCTAGATTTAATCATCGAAATTACAAATCAACAAAAAATATTATATCGTGAGACTAGAAAATTTATACACTACAAAATGACAAAAACAAAAAAAAATACACAAAATCGGGGCGCGGCAGTTCCACGAACGAAAAAAAGGCAAAATGCGAGAAAAAAGTGAACTCCGAAAAAACGAATATATCCCAAAAATGCACATTTTCAAGAGTAATTCAAAAAATTTAAAATTTGATCCAATCGATGCGGTAGATGATGGGCTTGCGATTGTTGATCGGAATTTAAGGCATCGAATATCTGGAAAAAGAGCTATATTGTGTATCGAAGAGAAAAAAGTAAAGAAAAAAAACATAAACAAAAACATAAATATCGGAAAATGGCAGATAAAAAAAGGAAGAAGAAATTTGAAGGCAAAAAACGGAAAAACAAAAAAAGGTAAATACAATCAAAAAATTGCAGAAAAAAGATTAAAATAAAAAATGAAGAAATTGAAAAAAAGAAATATTCCAAGTTGACTATTGAGGAGAAGACAAAACGAATAAGGAGGAAAGAAGAAAAAGGAGAAGAAAACCGTTAAAAGAGAAGAAAAAATAAAATATAAAATAAAAAAATAACAAGAACGAGGACAAGAAAAACAAAAATCAAAAGAAAAAAAACGAGAAAAAGAAAAAAAGAAAATAGAAAAAGAAAAAAAGAAAAAGAAAAAAGAAAGAGAAAAATAAAGAGAAAGAGAACGAGAATTGGAAAAAAAATTGAAATAAAAAAAATGAAAAGAAAAAAAACAAAGGAAGGGAAAGAAATGAAAATAAAAAATAACAAAAATGAAAAGAAAAATGAAAAGAAAAAATGAAAAGAAAGAATGGAAAGAAAGAATGAAAAGAAAGAATGAAAAGAAAGAATGAAAAGAAAGAATGAAAAGAAAGAATGAAAAGAAAGAATGAAAAGAAAGAATGAAAAGAAAAAATAACAAAAATGAAAAGAAAAAATGAAAAGAAAAAATGAAAAGAAAGAATGAAAAGAAAGAATGAAAACAAAGAATGAAAACAAAGAATGAAAACAAAGAATGAAAAGAAAGAATGAAAAGAAAGAATGAAAAGAAAGAATGAAAAGAAAGAATGAAAAGAAAGAATGAAAGGAAAGAATGAAAAGAAAGAATGAAAATAAAAAATAACAAAAATGAAAAGAAAAAATTAAAAGAAAAAATGAAAAGAAAGAATGAAAAGAAAGAATGAAAAGAAAGAATGAAAATAGAAAATAACAAAAATGAAAAGAAAAAATGAAAAGAAAAAATGAAAAGGAAGAATGAAAAGAAAGAATGAAAAGAAAGAATGAAAAGAAAGAATGAAAACAAAGAATGAAAACAAAGAATGAAAAGAAAGAATGAAAAGAATGAATGAAAAGAAAGAATGAAAAGAAAGAATGAAAAGAAAGAATGAAGAGAAAGAATGAAAAGAAAGAATGAAAAGAAAAAACGAAAAGAAAAATAAAAAAATTGAAATTAAAAAATAAAATAACAAAAAAAAGAAAAGAAAAATGAAAAGAAAACAGAAAATGAAAAGAAAACAGAAAATGAAAAGAAAAGAAAAAATGAAAAAGAAATGGAAAATGAATAAGAAAAGCGAGAAAAAAGGGAAACAAGAAAAAACAGCAGTACATGCGAAAGGAAGAGGAAAACGGAAAAGAAAAAGAAAAGGAAAAAAGAAAAAGAAAAAGGAAAAGAAAAAGAAAAAGAAAAAGAAAAAGGAAAGGGGAAAGGGGAAAGGGAAAGGGAAAGGGAAAGGGAAAGGGAAAGGGAAAGGGAAAGGGAAAGGGAAAGGGAAAGGGAAAGGGAAAGGGAAAGGGAAAGGGAAAGGGAAAGGGAAAGGGAAAGGCAAAGGGAAAGGGAAATGGAAGGGAAAGGGAAAGGGAAATGGAAAGGGAAAGGGAAAGGGAAAGGGAAAGGGAAAGGGAAATGGAAGGGAAAGGGAAAGGGAAAGGGAAAGGGAAAGGGAAAGGGAAAGGGAAAGGGAAAGGGAAAGGGAAAGGGAAAGGGAAAGGGAAAGGGAAAGGGAAAGGGAAAGGGAAAGGGAAGGGAAAGGGAAAGGGAAAGGGAAAGGGAAAGGGAAAGGGGAAAGGGAAAGGGAAAGGGAAAGGGAAAGGGAAAGGGAAAGGGAAAGGGAAAGGGAAAGGGAAAGGGAAAGGGAAAGGGGAAAGGGAAAGGGAAAGGGAAAGGGAAAGGGAAAGGGAAAGGGAAAGGGAAAGGGAAAGGGAAAAGGAAAAGGAAAAGGAAAAGGAAAAGGAAAAGGAAAAGGAAAAGGAAAAGGAAAAGGAAAAGGAAAAGGAAAAGGAAAAGGAAAAGGAAAGGGAAAAAGAAAAAGAAAAAAGAAAAAGAAAAAGAAAAAGGAAAAAAGGAAAACTAGGAAGAAAGAAGAAAATAAAACCATAAAATACAGAAAAAAATACAAAACGTAAAAAGGAAGGAAATGGAACAAAAAAAAGCAAACAGAGAACTAAGATGAGGAAAAACAAGAGAAAAAGAGCAAATTTTCCCTCACTTGCTCCCTATATCTCGAAACATATGCCAAAAGTTCGTGTATAGCCGAATCGACGCCCAAATTTGCGAAATTTTCCGACAACGACCTCATGATCAATTTCAATTTTTCGTCGCTAACCGTCTGTACTTTATTTTGCACGTCGCAGTAATAATGCCGAAAATTTTGCTGATATTTTCCGACGTCCCTGGCGAATAACAATTTACTGGACGGCGAATCTTTGTTCAATTTTTGGCTATTTTGGTATTGATTAGAAAAGGGACCATTTGCGCCACCGCCCGAAGAACAAGCGTCCATGAACGTTTGAGCCACCACGGACAAACAAGAATCCAAAGCGGCCGTTTTTTCTACGTCGAAAACGAAATCGGGATTTTTGATCGTATTGACCCAAAAACGCAAAGCTATGCTATTCGTTTTCCAACTATTGATTATGGAAATGTCGCTTAAATTATGGCGCGACGCTTCCGAATGGAAAAAATCGAACAAATATTTGACGGCGGGAGGAAAATCGGGACCGACCTGAAAAATTTGTGATCTACAGTAATACAATATATTATAATTTAAATAGTGTATACTAGCTAAAAGTTTAATTAAGCCAAAAAACACTAGGGATGGGCCGGATCGACTTTTTTGGCGACAGCGGATCCGGATCTTGAAAAATTTGGTTCGGCGGATCCGCATCGGATCTGGATCCAGAAAATTTTATTTCAGCGGATCCGGATCTTGAGGAACAGATCCGAGCGGATCGAGATCTTTCAATAAGTATATGTACTATGTCTAATTTGTCTAAAATTGGGTTGTATGAATTTATATTCATTGGTGTCAATAGATTAATAGATTATTAATCATTGAGGTGTTCGTTTATTGAGATATTTAACATGTACTAATTACTAATTAGTAATTTTTATTCATTAAATTGTATTCATAGATTAATATTGGTTTCATCAGAAAGGAAATAAATAGAAATAGAAAGTTTTTTCAGAATTATAGATTCAAGTTCTTTTTTAACTAGCAGAGTGTGGGACTATTTCACAGTGTCTATAGATGATGAAGAAAAGGCAAAGTGCAATAAATGCAGAATCCAGTTATCCAGAAAAGGTTATGCTACTGGATGTCAGAGAAAATATTTGGAGAGGAAACATATGGCAATATATAAGCAGTTTGCGGCTAATAAAAATAAAAAAAATAATAAAATAAAAAGCTATATAAAAACAAATAAAATAAATAAAAATAAAAATAAATAAATAAAAAATAAAATAAAAAGTAAATAAATAAAAAAAAGCTAATAAAAAGATAAAAATAAATAAAAAGCTAAAAATAAAAATAAATAAAAAGTAAAATAGAAATAATTAAATAAAAATTATAAATAAAAAGAAGATAATGAAAATAGAAGTAATTGTGGAACAAATTGCTACTAGTATAGAAATGTTAAAGAATTAATTTTTGTGTTTTCTTTGAAGATAGCCAAAAAAATGAACCTAGCAACTCACTAAAAATCGTTTGAAGGGTGATACTGTTAAAAAATTACAGTTTCTCAAGTATAATTTTGCTACCATTGCAGTGTTTTTTTTTGTACAAGCCTGTTTGTACCTGTACAAAGATAAGCCAAAAAGTCTTTGTATGAAAAAAGTTTTTTTTATACAGTGAAAAAACCATGATCTAGCACTCGAGTTCCCGTGCTTCATAATCATCTTACAAATTAAGAAAATATACTCATAACTTTCATAAATTTGAAAAACTTCGAGTAGTTAAACCTAAAATTTATGAAAATTAGTTCCATGATGCTTGTCAATTCAAATTCGGCTTCATGTTTAAAATTACAGTTGCAAAAAAGTTGGAAAAATAGATTTTGATGTTCTCAAATGGACCAAAATTCGCCTTTTCCATATAGGAGGACCACCAACATTTTTTCCTTTACTGGAAATTTTTCTCCAGAAAGCACGATTTGTAGAAAAATAGTATTGCAAAGAATTATAAAATTATAAAAAATTTTCTTGTTTTCTAATACTGTAAAATTTTATGTGAATAACAATGAATAAAGATTCGATTATGACCGGATCTTAAGCATTGACAACAGCGGATCCGGATCCGGATCTTGAAAAATTCGATTCAGCGGATCCGGATCCAAAAAAATCTGGTTTAGCGGATCCGGATCCTAAAATTTAGCCGGATATCCATGGATCCGGATCTGGATACCCGGCCCATCCCTAAAAAACACTACATACAATATAAATGTATTGAATAGCAAAATAACTGACTTGACTGTTCAAAATAATGTGGCTTATATACTATGCTGGAAAATCACAGAATATTCTAGAACATTGTAGAATATATATATGAACTGTGGAAGTTTCTAGAACGTCCCAGAATGTACCTGGACATCATATTATTCGGTCATACTGTAAGATATGTATCAGGGACTGTGCCAAAGTTTTGCATAAGACAAGAAATTGATGTTGCATGGAAAATCATAAGTTTTTCCATTCTTATTTTCATGAATCAATCACGATCCATGAATACCCCATTAAATTTTTGTATCCAGTTCCAATCCTAATCTACTGAACAATATTTTTTTGATCCAGATCCGCTGCTGTGAAAGATTAAGATCCGGTCACAACCAAATCTTATTCCTTTCACTTTGCATAAAGTTTGACAAAAATTTCAAGCCAACAATAGCCAAACCATATTTTACAAAGAGGAATTTTTCCAATTTCTACTAGAATAATAAATTTCACCAGCACTGCTGAATAATTGCTCACAGACAAATTTTTTTGGCTATTAATGACAGGTTTGGTGGAGAAGTTTGAGTTTAAGTGGTGAAATTCTTTTCATCGTATTGATATATATTTCGACAAAAAAATACAGAAAAAATAATTTTTTTGCTATATTTGTATCTTCAGGTCAGGCTTTTTTTTAGTCGTTTTAGGAGCCTGGCCTCCTAAAAGTTCGAAAATGGCTCCTCAAATTTTACTTCAATGAGCCAATTTGGCTCCGAAAAATTTAGCTAAAGTTTAACCGAATTTTAGTTGTTTGCTATAATTATATTAAGCAACTTTACATGAATGTGTTTCTATTTTTAACATCTCTTTAACAATAAACGATTTACTATTATTTTTAACTGTTTCGTTGTGATTGCCATTGCTGCTATGATGATTACTTATGTCGCAAAAAAAGTTCTCTAGTGAACAGATTGAAGACGAAAACTAGATTGTGCCACGCTAGACCCACTGTCCCACTAGGCCCACCAGTTCAGTAAACCCAATGTCTCACTAGGCCCGCCGAAAGTGTGTCATTAATCCCACCGGAATTCTCAGTAGACCCACTGCATCGATCAGAGGTGTATCACTAGACCCACTATTAAATTTGTTGCGTTATTCCCACTGTCACACATAGCCCACTAGTAAAATTCGAGTAATGCACAATATTTTTCAATCTTGGCGAAAAAATGACATAACGACAGGGTGTGGCGAAGTGATCTGCTCGCTCTAAAAACCGAATTCCACACATGATCACGAACATTTGTTACCACCATCTTGTAGGGAATTCCATTCTGCGTTGAATGATGTATTTTGCATTACAGAAGTGCAAATATTGTATGTTTTATTGATAAAAAACAAAACATGTCCAGTTTTAGGAATTGTTCACCCTTTGGATCAAATTTGACTGTCTCAACCTTACATTTTATGGTGTTTAAGGTGCTTAATTAAGTTAAGCAATGTTCGGCAGTGAATGGGGCAATGAAAAAAGTAAAAATTCGCAAAAGTCACATTTTAAAATTTTTTAAGCATTTTTTCACCTTTAATTTTTACTTCCTCATCAAATGTCTCAGAAAACGGTGAACTACAACTACTACCAAGCATCATTATTCTCTTCTAGCTGCCTTCAGAGAACTAAATGAAAGTTTGAAGCTGCATGTTATCATTTATCCTGTCGAATTTGATAAATATGCTGAAAAATTGGAAATCTTGACTTTGTGCTCTGTTTTTGATGAAAAAACATTCAATATTTGGACATCTGTAATGCCAACTAAACCATTCAATGCAGAATTGAATTTGCTATAAGGTAGTGGTTACAAATTTTTGCGATCAAGTATGGAAATTGGTTTCTGGAGGGAACAGGTCATTTCGCAACCCTTGTATCAATTGAACTGCTAGTCATTCTTGCACTATTGCCAATTTAATGAAACCATCATTTTTTGGTTTGGCAGCAACTTTTTTTGTTCAAATCTGCCTTTTTAACGCATGCCATCAATTAAAATAACTATCCAATTAAATGATACACATAATTCGCGTAATTTTGAATTTCTTCCAAAAGCAAATCATTATTTGGATCATTTCCAATCCTATGCCGATTGTTGACGAAATTGATAAATTTGAAAATGATTGAAAAATATTGCGCATTACTCGAATTTTATACTAGTGGGATTGAAAAACATTGGGATTGAAAAATATTGCGCATTACTCGAATTTTATACTAGTGGGCCATGTGAGACAGTGGGAATAATGCAACAAATTCAATAGTGGGTCTAGTGAGACACCCCTGATCGGCGCAGTGGGTCTACTGAGAATTCTGGTGGGATTAATGACACCCTTTCGGTGGGCCTAATGAGACATTGGGTTTACTGAGCCGGTGGGCCTGGTGAGACAGTGGGTCTAGGGAGACGTTGCGGAAAACTCGGTCGCGAACAACAGTAAGGTCTTACTCGATCAAGAAATCAAATAGCAAAATTAGATTTTTCATCGATCATCAAATCAGGCTGAACATTTGGACGTGTTAATGCGTTTGCAGAAATGCCACAGCAATTGTAATAATTTTGATTTCGGAAGTGCTTACAAAATATGGGCTAAAGAAACGCGATATAAAACTGGTGATTTTGCTAAGAAACGTAATGAATAAACGTGTCGTGTTTTGAATGAAAATAGACTTTTTTGATGAGTTCCGTTTTGAAAGTGAATTCAAAAAATTTGCCCCATCTGTGATACAAATAAATTTGGATTAAATACAATCAAACTATACGAATTATATAGTGCATTAATTTTGATCAAAAGTGTGCATTGATTATTTATGGCCCCTAAAAATGTCTGTTTGGCTCCTAAAAATATAGGCCTTGTAAATATTTGACGAAAAAAAGCCTGCTTCAGGTTTACTTTGACTTCCATCATTCTCACTGCTGCTGGCCATAAAATCATTAAATGAACCACTGTCATGCTTATTTTCCGTTTGTTTTTGCTTTTTATCTGGCATTGAAATTATGATCTGGCTTTGACATTAGTAACTAAGGTTTTCAATGCTTCAACTATATTCCAGATTTTTAGAGAAATTATTCTTTGTATCTGGGATCAATAAAAGTAGTGATCATGATTTCCCTGTACAAATTGAACATGTATTCTCAGATTATATAATATTGTTTTCATTTCTCAATTACTGTGTTGTTTTGAAATTTACAATCTGAGATCAATGTTATATTGTGAACCTTCCACAAATGTACCAATTCCTCTGTTGTCTATCTGTTTGAGCATATATATCATCAATAACTTATTACCAGGGTGGCCACCAGTTTCACGAAATCAAATTCCCAGTTTTCCCGATTGCATTTCAAAATTTTCCCGGTTTTTAAAATACGTCATAGAACAAAATATCGAAGTGAATGACATGAATTAATAAGATAGAGGTTGATTCTAGTAGAGATGAAATGGATCCAAGATTTTCAATCTTCCAGATCCGGATCAGGGTAGTAATAATCTATTATACAGCTGCTGTGATTATGCAGGCATTTATCTTTAAATGATTCTGTTTAAGTGTTTATCAGATGCATAATATATGCTATGTAAAGCTACACTAATTCAGGAATGTAAATTACTGTAGCAATCTGCATAATGAAATCTTAAATGGTGAATAGAACAAAAACTCCATCCTCCTCCGAGTCAAATCTACACTGAGGAAAAAATCTGCACTTTCATAACATGAATTCATGTGATACTGAATCAATGTCGCTGACATCTGAGTGAGAGGCTGTGAGATTGGAAACCGTTCTAATGTCTGCAGCTGTTGTAGTGTGTTTTCCGCCGATTTTCACTATTTTGTCAAAGCGTGTATGAGGCCCGCAGGTGCTAAGTGGAGCGAGCAACGGGGACTATTAGCAGCCGTCTTACTGTAGCGCACGTTGGTACACGTGCACTGGTCTCTCTCATTATTGTTGTCGTTCACTTTTGTAATGTATACTTTGTGTACTATTTGTGCGCCCCATCGGCCACTGCTATTTTCTCGCCATTCGTTGCCTCCCACCACACGCTCTTTTTCTTCTATTCTACCATGGGTGAGAGTTGATCATTCGTTATTTTTCTTGCCAGTTTTTCGTTTTGTACGTAAGTTTTCGTTTTGTTTTATTGCGTAATATTAAAGGTAGAAAATCTTCTCCTTCGGTCTTACGCAATTAGGGAGACAATTAAGGAAAGTGTTTATTCCTTAATTGGTTGAATTTTAGTGTCGGGCTTAAGTACAAGTAATTTAGTTGATCGGGTAAACGTGGGCGTGGGAAACATGTACATGAAGGACGAACCCTGGAATCCCAATCCTGCTTGTGACTCATCAGCAACCGACATATTTGCAAATACAACACAGCTTTAAAATGAGCGATTTCGCTGGAACCAAAACTGAGGCAAAAAATCCTAAATTTCACTGGCGACATCTCTGTGATCAGTCAAAGTAAAAAACTATAAACTGCATTTAATTTATCCTTCATTCTGGCGTCAAGCACCGGAAAATGTTTTGTGGTTTTATACTCTAGTTCTATACTCTTGATGACATTCTAAATCAGTGTCATCAAGGCTTATTCCATGGCTAAGGTTCAATTTTTAAGTTTAGAATGATGTTCTGACTTGAGCAATGACATGATGCTTCCAATCAGCTAACCAGCGAGAAAATCAGCTTGAAGCAAATCATGCTTGATAAATTCAGTCCAAACAGCAAGAATGGTAAAAAAGTACCAAAAGTTTCAATGGATTTTGATGTTACATGGTTGAAACATGAGTTTTGGCAACACTTATTTCCTGAAAAAGTGGTCTAATTTGCAGTCAATTAAACCATTTTGCATAAAAGAACAGAATGTAAAAATCGTGTTTACGGCATGCAAGTCAACTCAAAAATCGAACTAGCAACCAAAAATTAAGATTCTTCAAATTTTGATTTTGATCAAATACTAAGATGAAGATCATAGATTAAAAAATCAAAAATCATAGACTAAACAACAGATTCTAGTATCAGGCAGAAAAAAGTTTGAGATTCATTTTCAGCTTAAAATTCTTGAAAAATGACTTGATCTCCAGGAAATTCCCGGTTATTTCCCGGTTTTCCCGATTGGTGGCCACCCTTTATTACTATACAAATATATATGCTACCATATAAGATCCGGATCCGATCTAGATCTGGTCGGTAAACAGTACCAAAGTGATTAGACTTTTCAACACAATAAGTTGCTGCTACAGCACAGGAAAACAATTGAGTACAAAATCGAACATACATGCACATAGGGGGTAGGGGGTAAACTCCCATTCCTGAGACCCTGGCCACCCACCCTGGTGAAAAAAAAATCGTCAAACACTCACTGAACTTTTTCCAAGACAGCTTTTTTGGTGATTCTTGTGCATATTTTGTGTGAAAAACAGGCTTGCAGAACTTTTTTTTGTTTTTTTTCTCACCCATCCCCCCTACCCCCTGGAAAAAGTCCATGGACCCTCCCCCCTGCAAAATTCTTGTTGTACATGTCTGAAATCGAAGCTCACTAGATTAGCCGAGCAACACTACAGTACTGCACTGTACTGTACAATACCATATCCAAATAACAATACGCAACGATACTGTGTCAATGTACAGTTTTCAAACTGCGATACCATAAGTTTATTGTACAGTACAGTAAAAAATGATATGCAGTAGTTCATAGAAAAACATTGAAGTGCTGAGTGAAAACTACAGTACAGTAATCGAGTATCACCAAACGACAATGTAATTTTTAATAATTATACCTAGGGCTGTTTCGAGTACTCGAACTCGAACTCGATTAAAACTCGACAATTTTGGCAACTCGAACTCGAACTCAAACTCGAAAACTTCAAAATTTAAACCTCGAACTCGAACTCGATTTTTTTCAACCATTATTTCGAGTTCTTTTCAGTTTAAACTTTAAAATATAATGGAATTATGAAATCCTGCTTAGTGTTTAAGATAAAGATATGTCATAAGTAACATAATTTCCCAAACATTTTATTCATCTAACAAACCACATTTTTCATTATCAATGAATCAATACTTGAATTTTGTTTCAATCAAATTCAACTTGCAAAACAATAGACGTTCTGCTTGATTGTCTGATAAACAATTTCTTCAAAGCCATCCCAAATAATACTTTTTCTAGGCATTTTATTAATGATGTCAAGTCAAAAATTGCTCAAATAGATAAAACATATAATTGGTGTGGTAATACAAAATAATGCATTTGATTAAAAAATATGATCTGCTTCAACCTTAAGTATGACACAAATAGTGACTGCATAAAATTCTATACCTAGTAACTATGATGTATGCTAAACAGTTCTATGTAGTTCAGTTGTACCAGACCAGGTGCATAATAATATTGACCGGCATTTATGTAACAAAATGGACGCTTATATACAATAGTGAATTACTCGAACTCGAACTCGACTTGGAAAAATTTTTAAACTCGAACTCGACCTCAGAAAAGCAAAAGGAGCAAACTCGAACTCGAACTCGAAATTACTAAAATTCTCTGATCGAAACAGCCCTTTTATACCATACCAGAGTATACTACACTTACATTTCACTAATATTACTGTAATACAGTAACATCATGTAGTAATAGAGGAAACAGTAGGGAGACATTGTAATATCATAAATTACTGCTAGTACTATAAAGTATGCAACCAGAAAGTGATGATGCTATAAAAAGATTACTGTACAACCCTACAAAAGTGAAACTGTATTCCAGATAAAAGTGATATTTCAGAATTACGTAGTATTACAATAGAGTGATGAAATTTAGCTACGAAAGAACGGTACTGTAGTATAATGCTATAAAAGTCAGTGTATAGAAAAATGAGTAACTAGAACTGTATTTATAATACTATGGTAGAAAATGATAGAAGACTATTGTACAATGGTGGATAGTATATAAGTTGGGTAAATGCTAATGGTACACTGCGTTAAAATTACAGTAATAGCAACAGTACTGCAGCAAAATTCTATTACAGAAGAGTGCTAGGTGAGGAACATGCACTGTTGCAAGTACACTCTAGAAAGCCGGGACTGAAACTTCAGGAGAAACGGAAGCAATAGCATGCACCCCAATACAGTAATCCAAAAATAACCATGTGGTAATCTTACTTTCTATGGAAAAGTTACCGTACCCCATAATATAAAACTTACATTCAATGCGCAAAGTACAAAATCGTCGATGAAATGTTGCACAGTGCCTTTGGTAGCCAATAGCCTCGTTAAATAAATTTCCGGTATCGACCCGTGCCTTATGGCGCCGGGTTCTTTGGCTTCGTCCGGTTTGACCAAATGCCAAAATTTTGTCATCGTACGGCCATTGGACGCCGATGCGGACGTACGGCTATTAAGTGTGCTATGTTTTTTACCAGCTTTTCGACTACTGCCCCCGTTCGTCGATTGCCAGCTATTCCTGAGACTTGGGTTCGTGGCCGCGGTTCCGATGCCGCTGCTGCTGGTACTGGAATCCAGCGAATTGTTCCTCGACTCAACAACCAGGTCCCGATTTTGGGCCAATATGGAATTGAAAGTCACCATTTGCCTATTCGTTTTGGATAGTAGGAGAGTGGAAGAATTGATCGAGGCGTAAGTGTGGGTCGAGTCGCCGCTGGACGTATAGACCGGGCAGTCGCGGATTTTGGGTAAAACGTAGATAACGGCGTGGTCGGGGAGGCGGTACGAGGCGACGGTGTTCAAACGCTGGATGGTCAAGTGCGACGACGAGCTTTGTTTGGTGGGCGTACCGGGGCAAGGGGGCGTGGACGTGTCCGGTTTGTCGGTCAAGGTTATGGACTGGATGGAACCATTGCCGCGCCATTCTAAAAAAAGGCGCAGAACATAAGTGGCGTAGAGGAGGCTTAGGTGTGCCAAAGGTTGGCCACACACAGGAGTAAACTTTTAGATGCAAGCCCAATTTTCCTATGAATCAAGAAATGCATCCATTCTTTAGACTGTATTGAGATCAATGAAAAAAAAATTAATTAAAGTCTTGTACGTTGACTATTAATGGAGTTACGAGACTAAAAAGTTTGAATGTTCACGATAACATGCTATTTCAACGTTCATAAGACATAAATTTCAAATATCAATGCCTCAGCATAATAGCACTCGTGAAATCTACGAATCAATATACTTTCACAGAAGTTGAGTGTCTTTTAAATCAGCTTCACCATAGTCAAAATTCAGATTCAGTATTTCGTATCAGAATTCAGTTTCAGAATTCAGTTTCAGAATTCAGTTTCAGAATTCAGTTTCAGAATTCAGTTTCAAAATTCAGTTTCAAAATTCTGTTTCAAAATTCAGTTTCAGAATTGAGTTTCAGAATTCAGTTTTGGAATTCAGATTCAGAATTCAGATTCAGAATTCAGATTCAGAATTCAGATTCAGAATTCAGATTCAGAATTTAGATTAAGAATTCAGATTGAGAATTCAGATTTAGAATTCAGATTTAGAATTCAGATTTAGAATTCAGATTTAGAATTCAGGTTTAGAATTCAGATAGACTCAGAATCCAGATTCAGATTCAGATTCAGAATTCAGATTCATAATTCAGATTCAGATTCAGAATTTAGATTCAGAATTTAGATTCAGAATTCAGATTCAGAATTCAGATCCAGAATTCAGATTCATAATTCAGATTCAGATTCAGAATTCAGATTCAGATTTCAGTTTCAGAATTCAGTTTCAGAATTCAGTTTCAAAATTCTGTTTCAAAATTCAGTTTCAGAATTGAGTTTCAGAATTCAGTTTTGGAATTCAGATTCAGAATTCAGATTCAGAATTCAGATTCAGAATTTAGATTAAGAATTCAGATTTAGAATTCAGATTTAGAATTCGGATTTAGAATTCAGACTTAGAATTCAGATAGACTCAGAATCCAGATTCAGATTCAGATTCAGAATTCAGATTCAGAATTCAGATTCAGAATTCAGATTCAGAATTCAGATTCAGAATTCAGATTCAGAATTCAGATTCAGAATTCAGATTCAGAATTCAGATTCAGAATTCAGATTCAGAATTCAGATTCAGAATTCAGATTCAGAATTCAGATTCAGAATTCAGATTCAGAATTCAGATTCAGAATTCAGATTCAGAATTCAGATTCAGAATTCAGATTCAGAATTCAGATTCAGAATTCAGATTCAGAATTCAGATTCAGAATTCAGATTCAGAATTCAGATTCAGAATTCAGATTCAGAATTCAGATTCAGAATCCAGATTCAAAATCAAGATTCAGAATCCAGATTCAGAATCCAGATTCAGAATTCAGAATTCAGATTCAGAATTCAGATTCAGAATTCAGATTCAAAATTCAGGTTCAGAATTCAGATTCAGGATTCAGGTTCAGGATTCAGACTCAGAATTCAGATTCAGAATTCAGAATTCAGATTCAGAATCCAGATTTCAGATTCAGAATTGGTTTTTAATCGTCGTTACAGTAAGCTGAGACATATCGGGAAGTAAAATCGAAATTTTGGTTACTGTAGCAAAATAAAAACTACAGTAAACAAGGACTACTCACCTAAATCGATATCGTTGACCGAAGGTCGCATCGTAAAAGCCAAATTTCTGTACAATGTGTCCAAAATTTTCGATTTCACTTGACCGATAGTATCACAGTTTAGCACTCGGCACAAAATCGTTTGACCACCGGCGTAGTCGTTGTTTGGGGGAACAACTCGCAGAAGCTAAAAATTTCGAGATAATTTAAGACACCCTGCCGACCTCGTGATATAGAAAATTCGAAACGTGGACGAGCTAGGCTCAGAAAAATTAAGAAAAGCCGCACTTTATTGTTTTATATATATTATAGATTTATTACATATATATTATATATATTTTATATATTATATATTGTATATATTATGTATTATATGTATTATGTATTATATTTATATATTATATATATTATGTATTTATGTATTATATATACATATGTATTATGTATTATATTTATATATTATATATATATTATATATATATTATGTATTATATTTATATATTATATATATATTATATATATATTATGTATTATATTTATATATTATATATATTATGTATTATGTATTATATATACATATGTATTATTTGTATTATAAATTATATGTATATATTCTGTATATATTATAATATTTTATTATAATATATACAAATTATGTACAAAATATAATATATATATATTATATGTGTTGTATGTATTACATATATTTATATATTTATCTACAATCTATTAAACATATTTAATGCTTGAGAAGCCTGATGAACCAGTTGCATTCTTACCACAGGTTCAGCGTCCACAGCCTGCTTGAGCAGGCTTTCTTCGGACAGGGTGTACCTGGCTTCGGAGGTCACAGCGTCCACAGGACCCTTTTCGATTTGGTGTTTCAAAGCTTTAAAAAGTAAGAACAATGATTGACCTGGCGTCTGTTGCAAATAGTCGTAGCAACAAATGGCCATCCAATTGGTCAACAATTTTTCGACTATGGTGTCCGAACGCCTGAAAAAAAATTGAAACATCATTTCGACGCGTTTGGAAAAAAGTATTTCTGATTGACGTCAGCAAGATAAGTTTTCAAAATATCCTAAATTGATAATTCCTCAAGAACAATGTATATATTGTGTTATGCCAGTATAAAACATATTGAACATGGTTCGGAAAAAATCATGAAAATTTTTTTCAGCATCATACCTGAGCATCAATTGTGGATTTTTCTCCTGGACCGTTTTGGCGATCAACTTTTTCAACAGCGAGAACAAAATATCCGTAAAATATTCCATATTTTGAGCAAGAATAATTGTCAATAATGATCCGATATACGATTTATCGTACGAATTTATGGAATTTTGTTTTTCTAAACATTCGATCAATGTCGAAACGAAATTTTGATTGCCAAGTAAAGAATCGAAATGTTTGAAAGACGTCGTCAATGGGTTACTGTAGCTGAAAAATGAGAAATTAGGGTGCAACAGGGTTTTGAAAATATCGACCTCAAAAAAAAAATTTTGAAACGTGAAATTTCGGGTACAAAAGTGTTCAAGTCTTTGTAACTTTGAAGCATCATTTTAGCCGGTTCAAATTAAATCACTCACCCGTTATTATGATACCGGTGATCCAAAATTTGCAAGGCGTTTCGTTGATCTTCCCTGAACAAAATTTTGACGGCGTATCGATCCAAAGGCCAATAGGGTATGTTCAAGGGCACCAGGTCGCCGGTCAAATCGGACATGTCCGTTTGGAGTTCGGCGAACGCTTGCTTACATTCTTGGCGGACGTTCGATTCTAGCATGTCCATTTGGAGTTGGATTCTTCTGGAGGAGGAGAAAATTCAACGAAATTTTAGAATTGAAGAATATATAGTAAAACCTTGAGCTTTTGACTTGACCGAGGAACCATCCCGCAGGATTGTGCCTCGGTGTGCCCGTTTGGGTAAAAAACGGATCAAGACCCTGTCGCAATCAGCTGTTGCATTGGTGCGTCCGGCTGTTCATCATGTAGCTTGCGCCATGTGGGAGCCATCCAATAAGGCTCGGTTAGCCCAACAATTAGCCCATTTGCCTGGTACACAGAAGGTCAGGGTATCAAGCCCCACACCGAACATTATTTTTCTGATGTGTGGACCACATTAATTTGGGCATATGGCTTTGGTGACCATATCAAGGGCTCTTCCATTGAAGCAGGAGGAGTGTTCTAGTGGTCCGTCTGGATGTTCATTATGCAGCTTGCGCCCTATGGGAGCCATCCAAGAGGGCTCGGTTGATGCCTGGATAAGCCCATCTGCCTTATGAGCAGAAGGTCATGGGATCGAGGCCCACACCGAACATTATTTTTCTGTTGTGTGAGCCACATCAATTTCGGCACATTACATTGATGACCGTATCAGGGATCCTCCCATTATCATAGGGGGAGGAGTGTTGCCGTGGAGCATCTATATGTTCATCATGTGGCCAACCCATCGGTTTCCTCAGGATCCTGACCCTGATCAGGGTTGACTTAAGCCTAATCCCAATTCGGAGGAAACCTGATCCCGGTCAAACTGTATCCACCACCACTACAACCGCAATTTTCGAACCATCCGTGGCTCGGTTAGTCCAGTGCGTATGTCTTGTAGGTAGAAGGTCGAAGGTTCGAACACCCCACCGAGCATTATTTTTCCGACATTTTGGCCGCATTGATTTGGGAAAAGAACATTGTTGACTTGACCAGGTCGCAGTTCATCATGTGACCTGACAGGGCACACACCACCACTTGGGCCCAATAGCGATCTGAACCCCAATCCTAATCTTGAGAAATCCTGATCCTGAGCAAACCCTAAACCTCACCACAAAAACCTCCAAAAATCTGCATGATTCAGATAGCGCAGTGAGTAGCGCCTCTGCTATGTGAGACAGAAGATCGAGGGTTCAAGACCCTCACCGAGCATTATTCTTCTGATATGCTGGTTACGTGAATTCCGCAGATAACACAACTGGACAGGATATAGGACCCGAATGGTAGACAAAATCCTGACTTGCATGGGATGCAATGGGAGACCTGCTAAGATCAAGCACGGGAACCTTTTGGAATCTGGACCAAAAAATTGTCTGATCCAGAAGAGGCCGACTTTAGGAATGTAGATTCCGAGCCCTCTCGCAAATGACCATTTGAGTATTCAATTCCAGCTTGGTTCTGATGGACAGGACTGGTTCCATATTTTGATTTTTTTTCCAAACGGGTGGGACCACATTGCACTATGGTGTAGCCATGATCCCAGGAAGTCTATGCCCACACCTGGTTCTGGTTCAGTTTAAATAAGAATGAAAACTGAATCCTGCATAGATCTGGATCATGTCACTGCTATACATCCAACAATTTTTTGGCTAAATTTCGGTTCAGGATCCAGTGTAGGCTTCTACAATCCAAAATTTTCCATATTCAGAAATTTTTGGCTACATTAGTCTTTGGGGTCTGACCATAACCTGCCGGATTGATGCTCTCACCCTCAATCCAGACCTAACGACTCAATCCAGTTCCAGATTCCGTCACAACTGGGATCGGGCCTCACCTATAATCTCGTTCCACAGCCCAATTCTTCCTTTTCCACCAAACGCCAAAAGTCGCTAGCAAAATTAGCACGAATGCCGAACACGCGCCCAAAATGCAGCCCACCAAGGCACCGTCGACCCCTTGCACCACTTGCACGGGCCTGCTCTGGCCCTCCGGACCCGAAACTTCGAGCATGGAATTTCGAAGGCCGGTCGCGATTAACGAATTGTAGGTCAAAATGCCTGGGCGATAAATGGTGTTGCCGATTTTTACGATTACGATCCGTTGAGCGGTCGAGGTCATGTCATCGGGATCTGTTTCGCCGGTGCTATCGACCATCGTCGGTTGGCAAATTAGCTGGCTGTCGGCCAAGTAGGAAATATTGCAGGGTTGGTCGCCTATGGTAATGGCGTAGTCGTCGGGGCTGCTCCCGATTCGTAGATGTCGACCCTGAGAAATGTCGAAAGTGGTTATGTGACTGTATGCAGGGCTCCACGAATACCTTACCTCTAAAACCAAAGGATCGCTGGGCCTGGAAATTTTATCGCCCTTGAAATGGTCGACGACAGGATCGGGAGTAATTGTGAACCGGAAAATCGACCCCAAGTCGTTGATGCCAGTCACGTCGTCCATTTTGAAACCTACGCCGTAATTTTTGTACTTTTGTAATTGCGAGTGGTCAATTTCGATTTGGCGTTTAACTTTTGGATTTTCGACGATCCTGGGTATCAAGGACGGGCTAGGGCATAGCATCAACGTGGAGTTGACCACCTGGCATATCTGAATAGGGAAAAAAGTTCGTCAGTCCGACTGAATGACTGATGCTTATGATGGATCGTGCCCAAAAAGTGCCGGATGTGGATGACGGGCACCAGGGTTGGCCGACGACTGAGCGCCGGACAATTGAGCGCCAGACAACTGAGCGCCGTGACAACTGAGTGCCAGACATTTGAGCGCAACAACTGAGCACCAACTATTTAATGCATTATAATTGAGCATTTTTTAAGCCTAAGCCTAAGCCTAAGCCTAAGCCTAAGCCTAAGCCTAAGCCTAAGCCTAAGCCTAAGCCTAAGCCTGAGCCATTAAATATTCGGTGCTCAGTTGTCGGCGCTCAGTTGTCTGGCGCTCAATTGTCCGGCGCTCAATTGTCGGGTCATGGGACACGGGATCAGTGGGATGGGCTAGGGCATAGCATCAACGTGGAGTTGACCATCTGGCATATCTGAATAGGGAAAAAAGTTCGTCGGTACGACTGAATGACTGATGCCTTTGATGGATCGTGCCCAAACAGTGCCGGATGTGGATGACGGGCACCAGGGTTGACCGACAACTGAGCGCCGTGACAACTGAGTGTCAGACATTTGAGCGCAACAACTGAGCACCAACTATTTAATGCATTATAATTGAGCATTTTTTAAGCCTAAGCCTAAGCCTAAGCCTAAGCCTAAGCCTAAGCCTGAGCCATTAAATATTCGGTGCTCAGTTGTCGGCGCTCAGTTTCTGGTGCTCAGTTGTCTGGCGCTCAATTGTCCGGCGCTCAATTGTCGGGTCATGGGACACGGGATCAGTGGGATGGGCTAGGGCATAGCATCAACGTGGAGTTGACCACCTGGCATATCTGAATAGGGAAAAAAGTTCGTCAGTCCGACTGAATGACTGATGCTTATGATGGATCGTGTCTGAAAAGTGCTGGATGTGGATGACGGGCACCAGGGTTGACCGACGACTGAGCACTGGACAATTGAGCGCCAGACAACTGAGCGCCGTGACAACTGAGTGCCAGACATTTGAGTGCAACAACTGAGCACCAACTATTTAATGCATTATAATTGAGCATTTTTTAAGCCTAAGCCTAAGCCTAAGCCTAAGCCTAAGCCTAAGCCTGAGCCATTAAATATTCGGCGCTCAGTTGTCGGCGCTCAGTTGTCGGCGCTCAGTTGCCGGTGCTCAGTTGTCTGGTGCTCAATGGTCGGGTCATGGGACACCGGATCAGTAGGATTTAAGTATCTGGAAAGCGGATGATTGAGGATTCCATAAGCTGAAGCTCCGCTTGCCTTTTAGATATCAAAATCTGCCAAAAATGTGGAATGCGATATCTGCAATTCAAAAAACCTTGGATTCAATGTCCACCATCGACATCTGCGTCCGTCTTTCGGACCCAATCTGCTGCAGCAGGCACATTCTGCAGTTCAGTTGCACCCGCTAAATGGCACTTTTCCGCTACAGTAAACCTACCGAACTTTCGGAAGCAGTCCTTCCCTGCTCGTCTAAAAGGTACATGAGCGGTTTTTGTATCGATTGGAAACTTTGACCGATAATGGAAATTTTTCGGCCACCGCTGTAAAAAATTCAAAGTTAGTATTAAGCTCACGCCAAAATTGGGAAATTTACCTTTGCAAGGCCGCCAGAGGATTTATGGTGATGACCACTGGATCGGGCATGTAGGTGAATGGAACCTTAAGGGTCAAATTGGCGTTATCCAGACGCAAAAGCAAGGTGTCGTATTGTTCGAAGGAACCATTAGCCGGGCTGGTGTAGCATACAAGGGCCGATGGGCTCGATATTACCCTAGAAGAAAGTTACAGTAACCCTTCGGAATATACCTGCTGATCAACTTTGAAAATTCACAAACCTATCAATCCTGCACGGCAAGTTTCCAAAACTGGCTGATACATTCGTCGCCGATGTCAAATGGCGTCCCGACAAGACGACCTTTGTACCGCCCGACTTGGGCCCCACATTCGGCTGGAAGGCTTCCAAAGCCGGTTCGATAAAATGGAAATATTCCTTGGAGTGACCCGAGACTTGGGGCGAACGTTCCACTTTCAAGGGCGCCGACGACGGCTCGTCAGAATGTCCGGTGAGGCACGACAACCCACCGGACGAATGGTACCCGGTCACGTGGCATGGGATGCCACCGATCCACACCCGGTCCTGCGAACGCAAGTCTCGACCCTCGATTTGGATCAGGGTGCCACCTTGGACGGGGCCGGATTTGGGTTCGAAACCGAGTACTGTAGGTGCCGGGCAGGTTAGCGCAGGGGCTGAGGTACACGACGCACCGTACCGGCATTTGTTGTCACACCAACCGCATCGGAAAATCGGGTCGACGGCAAGACATTGGGTGCAATCGTCGGCCATCATTTCGCATTTGTATACTGTAACTAAAATACAAAGGATGCATGAGATTGAAAGGCTCATGGGATTCATGGATAGGGTCAAAATTACCATGCATTTGATCGATGGAGAGTCCGGCGACAGTTTTGAGGGTCAAATTGGCAACGACCGTCGGTTTTTTGGACGTATAGAAGTACTGAAAAGTTGGGTTACTGTATATTACAGTAAAAGGCGATTTTCCTCGAACCTACAGTATACTCTTCGCAGGAGACATTACGCTTATCGTGACTCAAAATCGCATCGACGACGATATCTTTACTCTCGATGGTCGTGACGCAAAATAACTTATCCAGATCCATATTCTAAATAATATGTGTACAGTAAGACTACAGTAAACGCGCAATTTAGAGCGTCTTACTGTAAGTTTTTCCATATTCAACACGTTCATCCTTATGGAAACGGGGAACGAGTCGGTCACCATTATGGACCTATCAACTTCCATACGAGGGCACTGCCATGCGGGATTACTGTATTTCTGTGATAAAAAGAAACATACTGTAGTGTATCCCTGGACAAAAAGTCTATCCAAAAGTGCATACTGTAGTAAAAACATTCAAATTTTGGTGATCATTGACGTCGTGGTGATTTTGATGATCATGCGTGACAAAAAGTGCATTATTGCTGTGAGCATACTGTAGCTGCAAAATTCGAACCTGCTCATCGTGGTCGCATTTTTCATTTTTGTATCTACATTTGTTATCGGATATGCACCAATTGCATGGAAATTCGGTGGATATGCATCCGGTACAACTGTACAAAAATTTGATTTTTCCAAAGTATACTGTATTCACAGACAATAAAAACTTACAGTCCAAAAGAGGAACAGTCGAAAAATGTAAAATTCGATTCTTTAAGAACATAATGATCGTCGATTTTCACTTTCAAAGGTAAAATAGTTTGAACTAAAAAAAATAATATAAACATCACGTGATCAAATTGTGTGTGAAAATTACACTAAATTATGCAAATTTTACCATTTCCGTTATTCGTCCAATTTTGCCTTTTGTACGCTTTTTTTGTGCATCGCAATATATTTTTTTCGGCAATAATGGCATCTTCGATAAACGAGGGTTTCTCGTCGAAGCCCAATTGACATCGAAATTTTTGATTAGGCGCCAAAAGTGGTAGATGATTGAAATGGATCGAAATCTGAATGTTTGAAAAAATTAATTTGATTATGAAAAAATTGAATTTAAAAAAATTTTCATCCACTTTTCAAACTGCAACATGTTTTTTGGAATTTTTACTGTAGCTGATTGAACAAATCATACTGTAGCGTCCCAGCTTACTGTATCTTGTTATAATCATAATTTTTAACACTGGCTTATGAGTCTCTGATCTGAAATTGTGCCTGGTAGTCCATATCATGAAAAAGAATAGTCATTGAAATTTTTTCTACACGTCCTACTGCAGTGAATGAACTTGTGACACGCTTGGAAAACTACAGTAAGCCCCAAATTCTCAAGAATATCGATCAAGTTAATTAACATTTCAAACTTGATTTGAACTTATTCCAAATTGTAAAATTTCAAAAACTGAATCGAAATCGTACTAATCGTCGTAAATATCATGAGCAATGATCAGTTTTTGATCTACACTTTGAGCTACACCTCCTACTGTAGTTGATGAACTATGGCAAATTTCAAAGACTACAGTAATCACCAGTCATATTGAATGTTGATCATTGTAGGCAGTGTTTTTTTTAGCGTCACTCCCCTTAGCGCTGGCGCTAATGGAACATTTAGTTCATTAGCGCAGAACAATTTTCGTTAGTGCACACTGCACAGAAATAAATTTTTCGCGCGCGTTGATTTTCGATTAAAACACATAGTATAGTCAATCCGTAGAATATGTAATATGTCGTACAGACAGGTTATCAAAAATCATCACATTCCATTTTGGGCATTGTGCATATTTGGCGTGTGTGCTGTGCTTTTGATTGTTATGGGCATTGGGTAGAGAAAGAATACTTTTTTTCATCAACTAACTGATTTAATTTTGTTTGTCTTTTAAAAAAATCTTGACTTCTTATTACTGTAGAATATAATCAAATTCAAATAGCGAATCAAATAGCAAATTCAAATAGCAAATATTAAACTTGATACATTGGATTCCTTGGTTCGCTTGCGACTAAATTGCCCCACGTACGATCGTTTTGATTACAGCGAAGCAGTCGAAATTTGGAAGCGAGAATCGAGCCGTGGCCGTTACAACATGGGAGAAAAGTGTGATTAACAGTTATTCTTAGTCAACCAAAAATATTTGTGATGTCCGGTAAACTTGTGATAATAAATTTTTGAATTTATAGCCGATGGAATTTTTTTCAGAATTTGATCCAACCATGAGTACATGTATTTGGATTAATATGATGTACTATAAGAAGTGTTTCCTTATGCTACTGAGCTGCGAATTTCTAAATGTTAATGCATTTTCGAATCACTTGAAATTTTAACTTCAACTCGAAAGTTTCAGCAAAAATTTTCATTAGCGCCGCGCTAAAAAAAAAACACTGATTGTAGAGCTGTATGCATATTTGATGGCTTCATGTTTCAGGCAACAGAAGACTTATTGTCAAAACCAGATTTTCAGAATCATGAGTCCTCATGCATGTGTCATGCTTAGATTTTACTATCAGTGCAGAAAAGCACTAATTCAGCAGGTTCATTACAGATAGAAAAATTCCAAGAAGTGACTGCAGAAATACAGTTCTCCTCAAAAATCAAGATCATGGACCAGAATAGTTTTGTTCACAAACTCAGCATGCTATTGTAGTGGATGAACTCAATAAATACAGTAAGCTTCAACCATATTGAATATTGGTGATCGAAAAGTTGAACCCGGATTTTAATAATTTGATGTTTAGAAAATTTCGATTCTCAGACTCATAAGTCTTCATGAACATATGCTAAATTTTCCATCAAATTCGTCAATTTTTTTCACCATGTTTTCAGTTTTTCATTTAAGAATGCAGTAAGACTGTACATTTTTGTCAAGCTTTCCATCGAATTTATCGATTTTTCTCACCATGTTTTGACTTTTTTCGTTTAGAAATACAGTAAGACTGTACATTTTTGCCAAGTTTTCCATCGAATTTATCGATTTTTCTCACCATGTTTTCAGTTTTTCGTTTAGAAATAGAGTAAGACTGCACATTTTTGCCAAGTTTTCCATCGAATTCATCGATTTTTCTCACCATGTTTTCAGTTTTTCGTTTAGAAATACAGTAAGACTGTACATTTTTGCCAAGTTTTCCATGGAATTCATCGATTTGTTTCACCATGTTTTGACTTTTTTCGTAAAGAAATACATACACTCCCATCTAAATCATCAATTTTTTCCACCATGTTTTCCGTTTTTCGTTTAGAAATACAGTAAGGCTGTACATTTTTGCCAAGTTTTCCATCGAATTCATCAATTTTTTTCTTCATGTTTTCACTTTTTCGTTTAGAAATACAGTAAGACTGTACATTTTTGCCAAGTTTTCCATCGAATTTATTGATTTTTTTCTTTATGT
Organism: Romanomermis culicivorax; assembly: GCA_963922205.1. Classification (NCBI taxonomy): domain Eukaryota; kingdom Metazoa; phylum Nematoda; class Enoplea; order Mermithida; family Mermithidae; genus Romanomermis; species Romanomermis culicivorax. The sequence continues at coordinate 49,097 of CAWUHX010000265.1, read as the reverse complement.
TTTCAGTTTTTCGTTTAGAAATACAGTAAGGCTGTACATTTTTGCCAAGTTTTCCATCGAATTCATGGATTTTTTTCTTCATGTTTTCAGTTTTTCGTTTAGAAATACAGTAAGACTGTACATTTTTGCCAAGTTTTCCATCGAATTTATTGATTTTTTTCTTTATGTTTTCAGTTTTTCGTTTAGAAATACAGTAAGACTGTACATTTTTGCCAAGTTTTCCATCGAATTCATCGATTTTTTTCTTCATGTTTTCCGTTTAGAAATACAGTAAGACTGTACATTTTTGCCAAGTTTTCCATCGAATTTATCGATTTTTTTCTTCATGTTTTCAGTTTTTCGTTTAGAAATACAGTAAGGCTGTACATTTTTGCCAATTTTTCCATCGAATTCATCGATTTTTTTCTTCATGTTTTCAGTTTTTCGTTTAGAAATACAGTAAGGCTGTACATTTTTGCCAAGTTTTCCATCGAATTCATCGATTTTTCTCACCACGTTTTCAGTTTTTCGTTAAGAAATACAGTAAGACTGTGCATTTTTGCCAAGTTTTCCATCAAATTCATCGATTTCTATCACCATGTTTTGTTGATTTGAACTTTTTTCACATAGCACAATGCCCAAAACTGACTGCTAAAACAATGAATTCAGTTCTGCCTAAAAATCAACATAATGGACGAGGATGAATTTTTTAAAAATCATGTATCCTACCTACTATAGTGGATGAACTTAATAATTTATAAAGAAAATAAGCAATAAACCTCAAAGACTACAGTAAGCTCCAATTATAATGAATATATATAATTGAAGCGTTAAATAAAGATTTTGTAATTCAATGTTCTAGCTAATAGAAGACTGATTAGAAAAATTAGATTTTTAGAATCGTGACTGTTCATACATATCTTTGATGCTTATAGGAGTGCAGAAATACACTTGAAATCTGCTGGTTGATATCAGCCCAATGCTCAGAACCAGTGTTTTTTTTTTGTACGAGCCTCTTTGTACTTGTACAAAGATCGAAAAAAAATTTTTGTATGCAAGATTTTTTGTTTGTACAGTGTAATAATAGCAGCATGCATAAAGGGCTTAAAAATTTACATGAAAATTATCAAAGAACTTGAGCATAAGTGCGTGTAAAAAGTATATAAGAATGGAGTTAATAAGTTTTAAAAATTTATTACCATCAACATGTTTAAACTGCGAAAATTTATGGCATTTCAAGCCAGACAATTCAAAAATTCAGAAGCTCGCTCATCATCCAAATCAGATTCTTCCGAATCATTTTGCAAATTCTGGGACGTTTCTTTGCGACGGATTTTTTTTGCCAGCAACCCTATATTATAGCGACCACGTTCACTCATTTCTATCCAAATCTTGTAAGAGTCGGATAGGTCCATTTGATCGTAGGGAAGCGAGGTAAGCTTCACGTGCATTAAAGAATCAAGTACTTTGACGCGCAGTCTGGTGCGAGCTCTGGTTTTGATACGATGAGATTTTTGAATAGATAGGAAGCAACATATGATTTTTGAATAGATAGGAAGCAAAATACAGCTAGAAATTGGAGCTTAGAAGCAAAAATGAAGACAAAATATAAAATTTATTCCAGTAAAACAATATTTTTACCTTATCATTGGTAAAAAAATCTTGAAAAAATCTTTGTACGTTGTACAAAGATCATCAAAAAATCTTTGTACGAGACCAAAAATCTTTGTCCCGTACAAAAAAAACACTGCTCAGAACTGACTGCAGTACCTGTGAATAACAGTCCTGCCTATAAATCAAGATTACGGACAATGATGTTATTTCAAATCAAATATTCTACTGTAGTCGACGAACTCAATAATGTAGAAGAAATGATACAGTAAACCTCAAAGATATAGTAAACTCCAATCTTTTGAATATTGATCATTCGAGAGTTGAACGAAGATTTTATAATTGCATGTTAGAGCTAATAGAATACTGATTAGCAAAATTAGATTTTCATAATCATGACTGTTCATGCACATGTGTAACTCATTTGCTTTAAAATCAAAATACTGTACAAAAAAATTTTAAATCGTGTCACTGTGGTGCATGATCTCGATAGTTTATGAAGGAAGGATACAGTAAACTTAAGGCACTACAGTAAGCTCCTGTCTAATTGAATATTGATTGTTGAAGGGTTGAATGAAGATTTTACAATTTCATGTTCTAGCATAGCAAAACTTGATTTCCAGAATCATGACTCTTCACGCACATGATTGATGCCTATATTACCAACAGTACACAGACGCACCAAAAGTCTGTAGGCTGACTTGAACTATTTCCACATAGCACAATTCCCAGAACAGACTGCAAAAATTATGAATTACAACTCTTCCTAAAAATCAAGATCATGGATCAGGATAATTTTTTTTTTTGAAAATCAAATATCCTACTTTAGTGGATGAATTCAATAATCTAAGAATACAATTTACAGTAAACCTCAAAGACTACAGTATGCTGATTTTCAGATTTTCAGAATCATGACTGTTCATGCAAATGTACTCATATATTTGAAACTTATTTTCCTAAAAATCAAAATAACGAAGAGGGATTTTTAAAAAAAATCGAATGTATTACTTTAGCATTTGATATTGATAATTTATGAGCGAAGAGTACAGTAAATCTCAAAGACTGCAATTATATCGAATATTGAGAATTGGAAAGTTCAATGAAGATTTTACAATATCATTTTCCAGATGATAAAAGACTGATTATCAAAACCAGGTTTTACAAATCATGACTGTTCATGCAGATCAAGACATGCCCTAAACCTATACAGATTGTGAATTATAGCTCTACAAAAAATCAAGATCGTGCACTAGGATGAGTTTTTTCAAAATCAGATACCCTACTGTAGTGGATTAACTCGATAATTTATGATCTAAAGGTACAGTAAACCTGGAGGACTACAGTAGGCCTGGAAGACTACAGCAAACCTAGATTGAATATTGATCGTTGAAACATTGATTGACAGTTTAATAATTTCATGTTCCAAGTTATTGATTAGTAAAATTCGATTTTCAGAATCATATCTGTAATGCTTATTTCACCAACACTGCAAAGCTGCACTTGAAATCTGCAGGTTGACTCGAACTGTTTTCATTCATCGCGGAATTCCCAGAACTGACTGCGGAACCTGTGAATGACAGTCCCGCCCAAAAATCAAGATCACGGATTTTTAGAATAGTCATAAGTTCTTACTGTAGCACATGAAGTTATGATAAAAACATACAGTAACCTTGTATAATTACAGTAAGATTTGGTTGATGATCTTAAGCCATAACTTACTTCTAACAAATCCATTTCAACAGGCGCCAATTTCGGGGTTAAACTCAAGATTTTTACGCATTTTGACGAATCTTGCACGAAATTTTCATCATTTTGGCACGATTCTTTAGTCGAACATCTGAGAAAAAATTGAGAAAAAAATTTTTTCGCTTCTCGAAACATCATTTCATCGGGTTCAAAAAAATTCACTCACTTGTTTTTTAAAGTACACCAGCCGCAAAACGGATCACCGGACGAGGAACAAGTTTCGCAATTTTGATATTTGTCGCAATTTTCCGTTTTCACTTTGAATAACTTTGAAAAAAAACAACGGAAAATTTTAGGTTCGAATTTTTGAGTGTCGAAAAATTCCCTTTTTTCTTTACTTTATTATAAGCGACAGCGTACAAATAACGCCCCGACGCGTCCATTTGTAAATTTGTGATCGAAATATTATTGGTCGAATTTAATTTTATCGATCCGTATTGTTGGGCTTCGTTGACGTTTTTGAGTCGAAGCTGAAAATTTCGATTTTTAATGAAGAACACAAAACGTAGGTTTAAGCTTAGCTGTAGAATTTTAAAGATGTGATACTGAGTTCGGTATCTGAAAATCTGCCTTCTAGAAATGATTTCTAAATTCCTGAATCTACAACCTGAATCTGAAGCCTGACTCTGAAACTTGAATTTGAAACCTGACTTTGAAACCCGAACCTGAACCTGAAACCCGAGCCTGAACCTGAACCTATAACCTGAACCTGAAACCTGAATCTAAAACCTGAATCTGAAACCGAAATCTGAGATCTGAATCTGAAACCTAAATCTGAAACCTAAATCTGAAACCTGAATCTGAAACCTGAATCTAAAACCTGAATCTGAAACCTGAATCTGAAACTTGAATTCAAAATCTGAATCTGAAATAAAACAGTGAATTGCATATCTCAATCTAAATCTTCAATACGAATTTCGAATATGGCATTGACTCTGGAAAAATGTAAATTCGAAACTAAATTTTGATTATTGCCCAAAATCTAAATTCTGCAATCCGAATCCTGAATGAGAATTGAGTACTTGAATTGTGAATTCTGGAGATAAATTATGGATCTAACTTATGAATCTAAATTTTCAGTTCTGAATTCTGAGTTCTGAGTTCCAAGTTCTGAATTCTGAGTTCTGAATTCTGAGCTTTGAATTCTGAGTTCTGGGTTCTGAATTCTGAGTTTTAAATTCTGAATTTTATATTCTGAGTTTTAAATTTTGAGTTTTAAATTTTGAGTTTTAAATTCTGAGTTTTAAATTCTGAGTTTTAAATTCTGAGTTTTAAATTCTGAGTTCTGAATTCTAAGTTCCATATTCTGAGTTCTGAATTCTGAGTTCTGAATTCTGAGTTCTGAATTCTGAGTTCTGAGTTCTGAATTCTGAATTCTGAGTCCTGAATTCTGAGTTCTGAATTCTGAGTTCTGAATTGTGAGATCTGAATTGTGATTTCTGATTTCTGAGTTCTGATTTCCGAGTTCTGAATTCTCAGTTCTGAATTCTGAGTTCTGAATTCTAAGTTCTGAATTCAGAGTTCCGAATTCTGAGTTCTGAATTCTGAGTTCTAAATTCTGTGTTCTGAATTCTGAATTCTGAGTTCTGAATTCTGAATTCTGAGTTCTGAATTCTGAGTTATGAATTCTGAATTCTAAGTTCCGAATTTTGAGTTCTGAATTTTGAGTTCTGAATTGTGAGATCTGAATTATGATTTCTGATTTCTGATTTCCGAGTTCTGAATTCTGAGTTCTGGGTTCTGAATTCTGAATTCTAATTTATGAATTCAGCCTTCCGAATTCTAAGTTCTGAATTCTGAGTTCTAAATTCTGTGTTCTGAATTCTGTGTTCTGAATTCTGAGTTCTGAATTCTGAGTTCTGAATTCTGAATGTTGAATTTTGAATTCAGAGTTCTGAATTCTGAGTTCTGAATTCTGAGTTCTGAATTCTGAGTTCTGAATTCTGAGTTCTGAATTCTGAGTTCTGAATCCTGAGTACTGAATTCTGAGTTCTGAGTTCTGAATTCCGAGTTCTGAGTTTTGAACACTGAATTGTGATTTCTGATTTTTGAGTTCTGATTTCTGGGTTTTGAATTGTGAATTTTGGAGTCTCAGTCTCGAATTCTGAACTCTGAATTCTAAGTTCTGAAATCTGTATTTTGAGTTCTGAATTCTGGGTTGCGAGTTTTGGATTCTGATTTCTGGGTTTTGAATTCTGATTCCTGGAATTAGAATTCTGCATCTATAGCTGAATCGTGGATGTTAAGTTTTAATGGGTATTATAAATTTAAAATTCATTATATAAATTTTAAATTTAATTTTTCGATTTGAATACAAAATATGAATTTGAAACATGAATTATATTTTAGAAGAATAATTTTGAATCTGGATATAGATTCTGGGAATTAAATCTAAATATGAATTGCGAATATGAATTAGAAATCGGAAGTATGAATCAAAATTCTGAATATAATTTCTAAATATGGTTTCAGAGTTGGAGTTTTTAATCTGACTTATTTAAATTTAAATTCTGTATCCGAAATCTAAATCTAAACGCTGAATATCAATCTGATTTTGAGTCGAAACTTTGAATTTAAATTTTGAATCTGAATTTTGAATTTAAATTTTGAATTTAAATTTTGAATCTGAATTTTAAATCTGAATCTTGAATGTGAATTTTGAATCTGAATCTGAATTTTAAATCTGGATATTGATTATGGGAATTAAATCTAAATATGAATTACGAATATGGACTAGAAATCTGAAGTATGAATCAAAATTCTGAATATAATTTCTAAATACGATTTTAGAGTTAGAGTTTTTAATCTGACTTATCTAAATTTAAACTCTGTATCCGAAATCTAAATCTAAACGTTGAATATGAATCTGATTTTCAATCATAACTTTGAATTTAAATTTTGAATCTGAATTTTGAATTTAAATTTCGAATCTGAATTTTAAATCTGAATCTTGAATGTGAATTTTGAATCTGAATTATAAATTTGAGTTCTAAAAAACACAACAACTGCAGGAATGTAGATTCCATTTTCTCAAAAGTTCATGATCAGTTTTAGTTTAAAATCACGAGGTTCAAATCCATGTATTGTTCAAAATCACATTTCAATCCACTAGTTCAATCAATTATGCCACGATGAACATTTTTAGATACAGTAAGACGTTCAATTTTAGCCTCTTTTTCTACTAGATAAAATTTGTTTCTTGACCCTAGATCTATATCAAATTTCCTTATTTTTCCCATTATTCTACTTTTACCCAAAACCAGACGACAGCTAAACAAACAAATAAACAACAAAAATAAAATCAGGCTTTCTTTCTTCAATATGCTAATTAGGCGTCTGCTGTTTATTCAACAAAGGAAGGTCTCGGTGTCAGGTTTACTGTAGTTAAAGGTCGTCAAAAATCCGGCCATGTAACTTATCTCCTATAATCAAAAATAGACGAAATTGCCCGCCAATTAAAGCGCCTTTGTTTATCTGACGTGTGTTTGGAATATGCAAATTAGTCGGATCGAAATTTTCACACCCGGCTAATTAACTATGCATAAAAGTCAGGAAAATCTAAAATGTGGATTGGTCGTAAATTTCGAGCCGCGTAAAATGCGGCATATAATTTGATCATTATTTTTGGTTTACTAGACTAGGGGCGGTAAAATGGGCTCGTAAATTATGCAAATGAGGGACGGGGAGAGGCTAAAATTGATGAACGTCCATAATAATATTGGCCGAAGAAGAAGAAAAAAAAACATTATACGCGATAAATCAAAAAATAAGTGGTGAACAAACACATTAGAAAATTTTCTAGAAAATAAAGTGAGCAAAAAAGTATGATAAACTGTAGATTTCGAAACAAAAAAAAAGTAGAAATAAACACGAAAATAGCGAATTTTTCAACTTTATATGATTTTCAACTGAATCAGAATTTTAAATATATGATTTTATATTTTATATGATTTTCAACTGAATCAAAATTTTAAAATCTGATGAGCTAGATTCGAACTCAATACCGCAATCTTCGAATTACATTTTCAATCGTAATTCTAGAAATTTTCAATCAAATTTGGAATTAAAATATAAAATATTAAATAACTAAATTTTAATTTGAATGCTAAAACTATGACATTGACTGGAATGACGAGTGTGAATTCTGAATTTGCTTTCTGATATTAATTTCAAATCTAAATTTCAAATCAGAACTCCAAATCTGAATTTTGAATAGGAAATAATAATGGAAAATAAGAATATGAAATTTCGATACGATTTCTTCATCTGAATTTTGTGATTCCTAAATCTCAGATTTCAAAGTTCAGATTTCAAGGTTCAGATTTCAGAGTTCACACTTCAGGGTTCACATTTCAGGGTCCAGATTTTAGATTCCAGGGTTCAGAGTTCAGATTTCATACTTCAAGTTTGAGAGTTTCATCATTTAACATTGTAGATTTCACAGTTCACATTTCTAATTAAGGTTTCATATTTCAGATTTCAGATTCAGAGTTTAGATTTCAAATTCAAAGTTTAAACTCCTGGTTCAGGTTTCAGATTTCGTAGCATAGATTCCAGAATCAGATTTCAGATTTAAGAGTTCAGAGTTCAGAAATTGGATTCAGATTCAGAGTTTAGATTTCAGAATCCAAATTTCAGATCCTACAGTTGAGATTTTACAGTTCAGACTTCACACATCAGACTTTACAGTTCAGATTTCGGAATCAGGTTTCAGATTTCATGGATCAGGCTCCGATTTTAGATTCAGAGTTTAAAGTCCAGAAATCAAATTTCTGATCCAAAGTTCAGATATAAAAATCCAGAATTCATATTTCAGATTTCAGGGTTCAGATCTCAGAGTTTAGATTTAACATTTCAGATTTTGCAGTTCACATTCCACATTTATCAGTTCAGATTTCTATTTAATATTTCATATTTCACATTCAGAGTTTAGATATCAGTTCAGCTATCAGATTCAGGTTTAAGATTTCATAGCAATGATTCCAGAATCAGATTTCAGATTTGAGATTTCAGAGTTCAGATTTCAGAGTTTGGATTTCACAGTTTATATTTTTATATATTCAGACTTCGAATATTTGAACTAGAGATATCAGAGCTCAGATATCAGACTTCAGATTTCAGAGTTCAGAGTTCAGTGTTCGGATGTTAGAGTTCAGATTCCAGAGCTCAGATTTCAAACTTCAAAATTCAGTGTTTTCAGAGTTTTCGTCTGAATTCCGAATCGAGTCTGAAATCATAGTACTAGACCTAGAAGAGTTAAAAGATATTCTAAATCTGCATCCTGAAGTTATTCGCAAGCTGAATTTTAAGTCTAAAAAATCTAAATTCTTAAATTGAATTCTTGATGTGTACTCAGAATTTAGATATTGAATTTGAAATTTTTAAGTTAACCAGAAATCTTTATTTGATTTTTCAAGCTAAAATAAATTTTGAATGTAGTTTTGACTCAGAATTCGAGGTACTCATGCTCAGTTCTAAATTAGAGTACTAAAAGTATATTTGAATTCATAATCTAATTTTGAAGATATATATTTGGATGGATTATTCAATTCACATTTTTAGTGTGATTTTCATTCTGAATGTAACAACTGAATCTGGAATCGCAATTTGGCTCCTCAAGCAAAGCTTCGATTTTTAATCTAATTTGCAAAAAAAGATCTGAATTCTAAATCTGATGTCGAAGTTACAAATCTGAATATTAATTTTGAATATGAATTTTGCAACCTGATTCTGGGCGGCAATTGCAAATCTGAATCTGAACTTTGAACTGAATACGGACTCTCAACTGGATTTGAATTTTGAATTGAATTTAAACTTTAAACTGGATCTTGACTCAAAAATTTAAAATATGAATTCTGGAAATCCGAATTCCGAATTAGAAATCTAAACTGTGAAATCAGAAGTGTGGAATCTGAAAAGTGAAATCAGAACCGTAAAATTTGAACTGTGAAATCTAAACTGTGAAGTCTGAAATATGGATCTGAAATCTTAAATCCGAATTGCGAAATCTGAACGGGGAAATCTGAAGTGTGAAATCTGAATTATGAGATCTAAAATATGAAATATGGACACTTATATCTGAACTGTGGATCTGAAATCCAATTCCTGGACTATGAAATCTGAATCTGAAATCCGAGCCTGAACTTTGAAACCTGAAACCTGAATCTGAAATCTGAACTGTAAAATCTGAAGTGTTAAGTCTCAAGAGTGAAATCTCAACTGTAGAATCTGAAATTTGGACTCTAAAACCTGAACTCCGAATCTTAAATTCGATTTCTGAACCCTGATATCTAAATCCTGAAATCTGGTTCTGGAATCTATGCAACGGAATCTGGAAACTGAACTTGAAGTTTGAACTTTGCATTTGAAATCTAAACTCTGAGTCTGAAATATGAGATATCAAATCAATTTGAACTGCGAAATCTGAAGTATGAATCTGAAATCTGGAATCTGAAATCTGGAATCTGAAATCTGAAATCTGGAATCTGAAATCTGGAATCTGAAATCTGGAATCTGACATCTGAAATCTGGAATCTTAAATCTGAACACTGAAATGAGAACTCTGAACTCTGAAATCCCAATCTGAAATCTCAAATCTGAAATTTTCTTCTGGAATCCATCCTATGATATCTTAAACCTGAATCGGAACTGTCAAATTTGAACTTTGAAATCTGAAGTCTGAAATCTGAAGTCTGAAATCTGGAGTCTGAAATCTGAAGTCTGAAATCTGAAGTCTGAAATCTGAGGTATGAAATCTGAAGTTTGAAATCTGAAGTCTGAAATCTGAAGTCTGAAATCTGAAGTCTAGAATCTGAAGTCTGAAATCTGAAGTTTGGAAGCTGAAGTCTGAAATCCGAACTCTGAAATATGAACCTTGAAATCTGAACTCTAAAATCTGAAATCTGAACTGTTATCTGAACTCTGATATCTGAACTGTGAAATCTGATATCTGACCTGTGCATGTGAAATCCTATTTCTGGACTATGAAATCTGGATCTGAACTCTGAAATCTGAACTCGGAAATCTGAACTCGGAAATCTGAACTCTGAAATCTGAACTCTGAAAGCTGAACTCAAGCTGAACTCTGAAATCTGAATCTAAAATCTGAAATCTGAACTCTGAAAACTAAACTCCAAAATTTAGACCATAAAATCTGAAATCTGAATTCCGATTTCTGAACTTTGGATGTGAAATCTGGTTTCTGAACTATGAAATCTATAACCTGAACTATGAAATCTGATTTCTGAATCTGAAATCTGACCTGTGAAAATGAAATCTAAGCTCTAAATTTCAAATCTAAACGTTAAATTCTTTAATCTGAGTTCTCAACCTGTATTCTGATCAGACGCCAAACTGAAACTTCAGTCTGAATACAAAAAGTCAATTTTAGGGTTGAATTTTGGATTGGAGTTTTGAGTCTGATTCCTAAATCCTAACTATGAATCTTGATATAAACACCTAACGTAAGTCCCAATTATAAATTGTATAAAATCTGAATTCTAGATTTAAATTCCAAATTCATTAGATTATGTTTTCCTATCAAAAAATTCAATTTTTTTGTATTTAAATTCTAATTATCAAATTTAAAGTTTCTAAAATAGAAAAAATCACCTTCAAAATTTGACCATTATTCGTACCGACGAATAACGTCTCGCCGTAGGCCGTCACCGACGTCAAAATTGCCGCCGTCGCCGTTAACGACGTAACTTTGGTCAACGGTAAACTGCCGCCGACGTTTATTTTATTACACGACGAATTATCCCGGCGATTTCCGGCGAATTTTTGACATTTCCGATTTAAACCGAAATGCGGTAAATTTGAATAATCGATACCGTTCAAACATCGTTCGATATTCAATTTAAAACTAGAATCTATATCTTTCAACGGGAATATACAAAGAGCCGATTTGGAAAATTTTTCGAAAATTCCGAATAAATAGAATTTTCCGGAAATTTGACCGAAAAATGCCGATTTTAAAATATTAAATTTAAAATTCTGTTGATCTAAACATTCTAAAATAATTTCCGAATACGAAGAATAATCTTGATCTTGCGAACAAATTCTGGCCAATTTGCTGACCATAGGGGCGCCGTGACTCAACGATTCCTTTTGGACTAAAGCCCAATAGGCGAATTTTTGGGCGTAAAAACCGAAAATATAATCGATTTTAAAATCCCAACGATTTTCCGTCCTTAAAATCATGGCCGATTGGCCAACGGCGTTTTGGTTCCTTAATTGGAGACTTCGGGAGGCCAATGTCCGGGAGGCCACGGCCGGGAATTCGTGCCTATATGGTTCCAGGGTATAGGAAGCCCCGACGAACAAAGTTTCGAAATTTTCCAGGTCCAAAAACGCTACCGTCGAAGCATTTTTAGCATTTGAAGCGACGGCGATTTTGGGCGAAATTTCGTCCAATTCCCGAAAATCGGACGACGTATAAAAATTACAGACACCCTGTTTCACGCTCCCGCAACTAATTAACGTTCTATTTTTAGCCTTAATTAATAATAAAATTTTATTATAATTATCGATCATGGATTTATTAACCGTTTTTTTATTATTCCAATTTGTACAATCGCCGTTAAAATTACAATACGGGCTATCCATAACGGGTCCGGTTTGGATGAAATCCAAAATATGCAAATTTTCCGATTCTAATTTATAAAGATAATTAGTCGTCCCTAAGAAGATAGTCTTTTCGTCTTGGATAGCCAAATTTTGAATTCCGAAATTATTTTTCGTCGAAAATTCGGCTACGATCGACGAGGATTGGACGATTTGGACGAACGTCCAACAATAATAGACGACGAAATTTGGAATTTGTAACATTGTGGTTAAGGCATTATATTTTATGCGAATCCTGAAACATGAGAAATTTAGTTCAAAAATATTATTTGAGGTATCACATTTTTGATGACAATGAAAAACTGAATCTGAATTCTGAATCCGAATTCGGGATCAGAATCTGGATTCTGAATCAGCAGAATTTTTAATCAGATTCTGAATTCTTAAATCACAATTGGACTCTGAAGCACAATCCGAATTCTGCATCAGAATCTGGATTTTGTACCAGAGATTGAATTCTGAATAAAAATCTCGATTTCGTATCAGAATCTGGATTCTAAATCTGAAATCTAAATCACAATCTAAGATCTGAACGACAATTTTGATTCTGAATAACAATCTGAATTCTGAGTCACAATCTGAATTCTGCATCAGAATCTGAATTCTGAATCACAATCTGAGTTATGAATGACAATCTGAATCAAAATCTGGACTGTAAATCCAAATCAGAATTCTGAAATTCGAGCTCTAAATTCCTAATATGAATTCCAAATCTGGATTCTAAATCTAAATTCAAAATCTAAGTTCAAAATCTAAATTCTAAATCTGAATTCTAAATCTGAATTCTAAATCTGAATTCTAAATCTGAATTCTAAATCTGAATTCAAAATCTAAATTCTAAATCTTATTTCTTAATCTGAATTCTAAATCTAAATAAAACATTTGAATTCTAAATCCGAATTTAAATCTAAATATTGATTCGCAATTTTGGATATAAATTTTAAATTTGGATTCTTAATTTAAACTCTGAATTCAAATTCTGATCTTTAATCCTGATTCTAAATTCTCAATTTGGATTTGGATAACGGATTGTTAATCTAAATTCTGACTGTTAATTATAATTTTAAATCCTTAATCAGAATACTGATTGTGAATTATGAATTTGAAATAACATTCTAAATTTTAATTGTGAACGCAGATTTTGAATTCAGATTCTAAATTCTGGATAAAAATTCTGATTCTAAATCTAAATTTTGAATCCAAATTATGATTCAAAATCGTGAATCTAAATTCTAAATTTGTATTACGAATTTGAACCCTGAATTCGTATCTTCATAAATTATGAATCTAAATTTTGAATTTAAATTCCGATTGTAAATTCCTCAATTAAAATTTTTCATGCGAATTTTCTAAATTCTGATTCCAAATCCGGAATTTAAAATTCGCATTTTAAATTATATATCAGAATACTCGTTGTAAATTCTAAATTTGAATTCATTGAAATCAAAATTCTGATCCTGAATCTGGAATCAGGATATGAGTCGCAATTCTAAATTTCGTATACGAATTCTGAATTATTTGCCCTGTTTCGAATTCTCAACTTTTAAATCCTGGATGGATATGAATTCTGAATTTTGCATTCTCCGGTTTCGAATTCATTCTCCTGAATTAAGGGGTTAGGGCAAAGGGACCTTTTGTAGTAGTTCACCACCACTATTTTTTTAGGCTTAGGCTTAGGCTTAGGCTTAGGCTTAGGCTTAGGCTTAGGCTTAGGTTTAGGCTTAGGCTTAGGCTTAGGCTTAGGATAATGAAAATAATAAATGGGAATTAAAAGGTTGATTTTTAACTGAGTGTTTGGCTCAGTGGTAACGCACTGGAGTTTTTGAATCAAAAGGTTGCAGGTTCGATACCTACCTGATGTCAAAAAAAATCGCCGAAAAACTAAAAGAATGAAAAAAATATGAAAAAAATAGTGGTGGTGAACTACTACAAAAGGTCCGGGCAAAGTTCGACCAAATTTGATCAAACTTCAACATGGTCAAAAATAGAGGTGGGACGTTTTCAAAAATAGTTTTGAGTATTTCTCCAGAAGATCTATTGATTGGTGTTAAACTCGATACACATCATCCCTTTTTGTCTGATTCATTCTGCGAGAATCCCATTCTACAGTAAACATAAAAATCTTAACAGAATCGCGAGGATTTAAGATAAAATTTTCTTACAACTTTCTAACATCACTGTAGTCCATAAATGCGAATATTGAGCATTAAAAACGGCTTCAAACTCCGGTTCGAAAGTAAAAATTGTGCACTCACTCACACTGAAATCACGTTTTCATCATTCATTAAAAATACATCATTTCAGCCCCATTTCCCGACGACGACCTCTCACCGGTTATACGGCTTGCAGGGGGTGGACGGCTAGTACTTCAATTTGCTCGTCTGGTTTTACTTTACCCTCTACGAACACAACAGCTTATGGTGAAAGATACTGTAGCTATAGCTACATAGCTAAGACAATTATGCATCAGGCCAAAAGCTTGTGAAAGCGATCCATAAACCATGCTTTACGTGTTTGTGCAAAGATGCTAAAGAAAATTAATAACATAAAATATACGCCGGAGTGGACGTTGGTCAGCGGCGATTTTAATGAGTAAATGGCGTTAAGCTCCTCCGAAGATAACCACCAGCCGGGGGTAGAGGGATCCTAATGCATTTTAGTATAGTAACATTCTATATATATATTATCTTAGAATCTACAAAAACAAAAGGAAACGAAAGTCTCGGGAGAAATTTCTACAATTAAAATTGTACTTTAGGGACGAAGTAAATAAATAAGGGGAGATGATTTGCTAAATATAGAATTTTTGATGACTACAGTACGACAATTTAGAAGAAGATACATTTTAAAGAGCATTGTGGCGAAAAGATGGGAAGAATTTTCGAACAAGGAATAGTTGCTGAACCGAGACACTTTTATGAAACATGTTCCTAATCGCAACATTGTAGATTGGCATAGGTTATTAGAATCGATTTTGGAATCGGTGGCGCAAACGAGACAGGTTTTTGACTCTTTTTTTACACAATGAAACCGCATGGAGAAATTTACTCGAAACAAAAATAACACTACATTTTTCATTGAACATAATTTTCCATTATAGAATCCCCATTAAAGAATCAGTCGCACTCAGTCGTCACTTTTCTTAAACCACGAAGACATATGGAAAAATTTACTTTTGAACAGAAATGATTGTCATTAATTTCCACTATAGTATCCATGGCAGAATCAGTGGCTCAAACGACACACGTTTCGGACGCATGCGCGCAACAGTCACTTTTCTTACACCTTGAAACAGTATGGAAAAATTTACTGTTGAATAATCCCTAGTAACGAAGATCACAGTCCATTTTTCGTAGAACTGATTAATATTATTTTCTGGTATAGAGTCCGCAACAGAATCAGTGGCTCAAACGAGACACGTTTGGGAAGCATGTAAACAAAAGTCACTAGCACTATGAAACCACATGGAAAAAATCACTGTTGAATATTCCATGGGAACGAAAATCACACTTTTTACAGAAGTGATGTTCGTTATTTCCCAGCGTAGAATTCATTACAGAATTAGTGGCCCAAACGAGACACGTTTCTTGACACATGCGCGCAAAAGTCACTTTTCTTACACCATGAAGACATATGGAAAAATTTACTGTCGGATAATTCATGGCAATAAAAATTACACTCACTTTTGAGGAGAACTGATCGTCATTTTTTTCACTATAGAATCCATTACAAAATCAATGGCTCAAACGAGACATATTTTTGATACAGTGGCGCAAGAGTCACTTTTCAAATGATAGTCCTTGTTTCATCATGAAACCATACAGAAAACTTCACTCTTGATTATCCAAGAAAACGAAAATTACACTCATTTTTCACAGAACTGATTATTTTCCATTATAGAATCCCATTATAGAATCGGTGGCTCAAGCGAGACACATTTTTAGCGCATGCGTGCAGATTCACTCTTCTTACATCATGAAACCATATAGAAAAATTCACTGTTGAAAAATCTAGAAAAACGAAAATCACACTCACTTTTCATAGAACGAATGATCTTCATTTTTCAGTGTACAATCCATTACAGAATCAGTGGCTCAAACGAGACATGTTCTTGATACAGTGGCGCAAGAGTCACTTTTCAGATGATAGTCGTTCTTGCATCATGAAAGCGTATGGAAAAAATTAACTGTTGAATAATTTATGGAAACGAAAATCATACTCATTTTTCACAGAACTGATGGTCATTATTTTCCATTATGGAATCCCCATTACAGAATCGGTGGCTGAAACGAGAGACATTTTTGACGCATGCGTGCAAGAGCCACTCTTCTCACACCATGAAACCATATGGAAAAAATTCACTGTTGAATAATCAATGGAAAAGAAAATCACGCACACTTTTCACAGAACTAATGGTCGTTATTTTCCAGCGTGAAATCTATTACAGATTCAGTGGCTCAAACGAGACATGTTTTTGATACAGTAGCGCATGAATCACTTTTCAGATAATAGTCGTTCTTGCATCATGAAACCGTATGGAAAAAATTCACCGTTGAATAAACCATGGAAACGAAAATCATACATTTTTTCAGAACTGATGGCCATTATTTCGCAGTGTAGATCTCATTACAGATTCAGTGGCTCAAACGAGGCATGTTTTTAATGCAGTGGCACAAGAGTCACTTTTCAGATGATATTCGTTTTTACATCAGGAAAAATTATTCATGGTTGTAAATCAAATGCTTCAGCCGCAAAAATCCATATTTTTTGAACTGAAGCTCATTTCTACAGTATAATACCATTGTCAGTGGCTCAAACGAGACACATTTTTACAGCATGTACAGAATACGGCGTTTTTTATCTCACCCAAAAAAGTGGTAGTCTCTTCAACGAACAAAGTAGATTTAACCGTATTGTTGACGTGAATCATTCTAGAAATATGAGTGGCTCAAACGAGACAAAATCCATGTTTTGGTGTGAAGCAAGCGCGAAACGAATATTTGCTGTTATTGAGAGATTCCAATATGGTGTCACTGAAAATCAGTAGTTATGAAAAATCTCTGTTCAGAAAATTTGCAGAAAAAAGAAAAAAATATCTACAGTATGACAATAGCTAAAATCGAACAAAAAACTGTAAAACAATTTTTAAACCACGGTTCAATCGTCTGGCACTGTAAACACGTGACTAGATTTTTTCACAATTGAAAAATTTCTCACTAATGACTGATAAAATGATGTCAACAGGGTGTCTTGTTGATATCATTTCGACAGCAGAGTGTCAGGATATCAGCAGCATACCAAAATGATATCAAAAGCGTGCCTTTTAATATCACTTCGATATCACGGTGACAAGACATCAGGATATACATATAATATCGACAGGGTGTCTTGTTGATATCATTTTTATCAGGGTATCAGAATATCAGCATATCAAAATGATATCAACAGGGTGCCTTTTAATATAAGTCTGATATCAGGGTGCCAGGATATCAGGATCTAAAAATGTCATTTTGATATCAGGGTGTCAGGATATCAGGATATCGAAATGATATCAACAGGGTGCCTTTTAATATCATTTTGATATCAGGGTGCCAGGATATCAGGATATCAAAATGTCATTTTTATATCAGGATTTCAGGATATCAGGATACCAAAATAATATCAACAGAGTGCCTTTTAATATCATTTTGATATCAGGGTGCCAGGACATCAGGGTATCGAAATGATATCAACACGGTGTCTTCTTAATACCGTTTTTTATATAGGAATGTCAGGATATCAGGATATCAAAATGATATCAATAGGACACCTTTTAATATCATGTTGATATCAGGGTGCCAAGACATCAGGATATCGAAATGATATCGACATGGTATCTTCTTGATACCGTTTTTTATGTCAGAGTGTCAGGATATCAAGATATCAAAATAATATCAACAGGGTGTTTTTTGATAGCAGGATGTTAGGATAACAAAATGATATCAACAGGGTGTCTTGCTGATATCAGAATGTCTGTTCATAAAATTCGCATCCAACTACAGTAATACAGTTAAGATTATTTCTTAAGATCCAACCAGGTTCAAAAAAAGACTTGCAAATCAACTTCTCTAGTAGTCTGGCAATTGTTCACATGTGACTAGATTCTTAACTACAGTAATGAACAAATTAAACTACAGTAATAAATGAATTTTGCGAACATCGAATCAGGTTCCTAAACAACTTGTGAAGCGAGTTTTTCAAGTTCACATTTGACCACATTTTTTCACAATTTCTTAATCGCTGTCCACTGTTGTAGTGTGAAGTCAACAGGGTGTCGTTAAAAGTTACTGTTTGACGAAAATACATGCAGAAAATTTTCATCAGACTACAGTAAGACGTAAATTTGTTAACAATCAATCATTAAAAGAAAAAACTTGTCGAGCAACTTAGCAACAAAGCATTTTTAAAATTGATGTTAACAGCGTGCCTCTAAAATTTACTGTTTGACGAAAAGGATTTTCATTCGGCTACAGTAAAACGTCGATTCGATAAGACTGAATCAAATTCAAAAAAAAAACTTGTGAATCAACTTCTACATCACAAACATTGTATAACGTTATTAAAATCTACGTCAACAGGGTGCCAGGTGTAGGTTACAGTTACAGACGAATATTCATTCAGAAAATTTTTATTCAACTACAGTAAGACATCAATCTGGTGGTATTAAATCATATTAGAGGGAAACTTGTGAAGCAGCTTGTACCTCATAAACGCTAAATGCCAGTATTAAAATCGATGTCAACAGGGTGTTTTTAAGAGTAATTGTCTGACGAAAATCTATACAGCAGATTTTCACAGTACTACAGTGAGACATCAATTTTCTGGAAATGATCCATATTCCAAAAAAGACTTGTGAAGCAACTTTGTCACCAAGGTTCAGTAATCTGATACTGGCTCACATGTGAGCACAGTTTTTCACAATATTCACTTACAGTTGACTGTTACTAGCTGATGTCAACAGCATACATGTAAATGGGGGGGGGGAAGTGCTATGGGAACCCCCCCCCCCCCCAGAAATCGTCGAGCATATGGCTAGCCATTGGGCGACCCCCCCCCCCTCCCAGGATTTTCCAATCCTATGGCTGGCCATATGGTAGCCCTAGGGACCCCCATAGTTTTAGTCGGAAAAATACTGAAAAATGTCAATTTTTGAACAAAGAGTGGTCAAAAACGTCAATTTTCTCGGCGCTTTGCGCCATAAGTACATATTTTATCATTTTTTAGACAAAAATTACTACTTTTTAAACCGTTTTTTCGGACATTTTTCATGAAAAAAATCGATTTTTTTTTCCTTCAGGGACCCCTCCCCCCAAAATTTTGGGAATTACTGACCCCCGGCCCCAAAAAAGTGCTCCAGCCCCCCCCCCCCCCAGACCTCGGAGCTCCGTTACATGCATGGTCAACAGGGTGTCCTCAGAATTTACTGTTCAACAAAAATTCATCCAGAAAATTTTCCTCCAAATACAGTAAGACGTCAATTTGTGATAAAAAAACTGTCAAAAACATTCCTCACTATTGACTGACTGTTACTCATGTCAACCAGGTGCCTTTCAAGTTTTGGTTGACGAAAATCCTTACAGCAAATTTTCATTCAACTACAGTAAGACTTCAATTTGCTAATATTAAATCAGATTCAAAAAGAACAACTTTCATACTACAGTTCAGTTATCTGGCAATAGTCCACATGACCTTGAAAGTCTTCTAAGACTAGTGATTAAAATCACTAAATTATGTCGACAGGGTTTCTTCAAGAATCGAGAATCGCAAAACTACAGTAAGACTTGCTAGAATTGAACCAAAGGTTACTTCATTATGCATGCATGTCTCGTGACATAACGATGCCCAAAAAAAGAATAATGTTCAAAAGTAGGCTTCAACAAATATTACTTCAGTCGGAAAACTGAGACGACAAATTTCACTTTTTGCAAAAATTGAGGAAATCAAGCTTTTTTCGATTGTGTCTCGCTACAGCCACCGTGTGAGCCATGACACTACACATGTATAGACATCCCACTATAGCCACCAATCAAAGAACATGTGGATGCCTCACTATAGCCACTGTCTCACTACAGCTACTAAATATATGGAAAAAATAAAGGGCTAATATTTGATTGTTCAATATTTTTATCAATGCTAATTTGCTAATTGGGGTGCTACTTAATTGATGATACTATTTGTATGAATATGTAATTATATTGAAATCCCCTGACTTATGTGCTAGTCGTTAAGTGAAAGTTGGCTATAGTGAGAACCCATTGTAGAGTTTGGTAGCTGCAGTGAGACAGGCCCGTCTCACTATAGCCACGATCACACTATAGCCACTGTATCACTATAGCCACCATATCAATACATCCACCATCACACGACAGCTAATGTATCAGAATAGCCACCAAAATCTCACTAGAGCCACCACGACGCATAATAATGATCTCGCTACAGCCACCAGTGTCACATACCAAAAGTGTCACTACAGCCAATGTCTCAGAAGAGCCATTTAACAGATAATGCAGAAAATTACTTGTTTTTCTGCACAATAAATATTTTGCGCGTCGTATATTTTAATTATCCGTGTATTTTTGCAAAAATAACTATTAACCCATCAAATGCACTACATGATGCAAAAAGTGGCCGATTTCAAGATGAATTTGATCATTATTTTGATCATGTATTATAGCAGAGCGAACATTTTCGAATCTTTCTTTTGTGACATGTAAGTTTTCGTCGACCCTGGCGTATCGCTGATCAAAATATACGATGCACAAAATATTTATTGTGCACAAAAACAAGTAATTTTTTGCATTATTTGTTTAGTGGCTCTTCCGAGACATTGGCTGTAGTGACACTTTTGGCTGTAGCGAGATCATTATGATGCGTCGTGGTGGCTCTAGTGAGATTTTGGTGGCTATTCTGATACATTAGCTATAGTGAGATGGTGGCTGTAGTGATATGGTGGCTACAGTGATTCACAATCAGTGAGACGTCGACTGTAGTGGAACAGTGGCTGTAGCGAGACGAGATCTTCCTTGAGAGTCTTGCTCACAGTAGGATTTAATAGCATTTTAACCAGAAGCTCGTTCTTTTTTCCAGTGTTTCACGCGTGTCTCATGGTGTAACCAAGCCTCAAAAAAAAGAATACCGCTCACAAAAAGACTTGATTGTGCCACGCTAGATCCACTGTCCCACTAGGCCCACCAGTTCAGTAATCCCAATGTCTCACTAGGCCCACCGAAAGTGTGTCATTAATCCCACCGGAATTCTCAGTAGACCCACTGCGTCGATCAGAGGTGTATCACTAGACCCACTATTAAATTTGTTGCGTTATTCCCACTGTCTCACATGGCCCACTAGTAAAATTCGAGTAATGCACAATATTTTTCAATCTTGGCGAAAAAATGACATAACGACAGGGTGTGGCGAAGTGATCTGCTCGCTCCAAAAACCGAATTCCACACATGATCACGAACATTTGTTACCACCATCTTGTAGGGAATTCCATTCTGCGTTGAATGATGTATTTTGCATTACAGAAGTGCAAATATTGTATGTTTTATTGATAAAAAACAAAACATGTCCAGTTTTAGGAATTGTTCACCCTTTGGATCAAATTTGACGGTCTCAACCTTACATTTTATGGTGTTTAAGGTGCTTAATTAAGTTAAGCAATGTTCGGCAGTGAATGGGGCAATGAAAAAAGTAAAAATTCGCAAAAGTCACATTTTAAAATTTTTTAAGCATTTTTTCACCTTTAATTTTTACTTCCTCATCAAATGTCTCAGAAAACGAAAAAAAACATACCACGTATTATGCCATTTTTGGACATGAGACGCTAAGTTTTTTTGGAAATCTATTTTTAGATTCCTGACAAAGACCTGATTTGCATATTTGCTCGCTTGTTTCATAATGCTTAACTCGTTGATTGTTGTATAATGCTGAAACGGTCATGTTCCTTTGTATTTATATAATATTTCACCTGATTGAAAAATATTGCGCATTACACGAATTTTATACTAGTGGGCCATGTGAGACAGTGGGAATAATGCAACAAATTTAATAGTGGGTCTAGTGAGACACATCTGATCGGCGCAGTGGGTCTACTGAGAATTCCGGTGGGATTAAGGACACCCTTTCGGTGGGCCTAATGAGACATTGGGTTTACTGAGCCGGTGGGCCTGGTGAGACAGTGGGTCTAGGGAGACGTTGCCAAAGACTTTAACAACTATTGCCACAGTCGGAAAACTGAGACTTCCAGAAAAATATGGAAAATCAAGCCTTTTCAAATACGAAAACACCGACTCGAAGGCGTCGCTAACATTTTTTGAAGAAGGGAGTAATGAAAAGAAAAGAAAAACGTGTCATTCACTCACTCACACACTCAAAATAAACAAATAAAAGTCAGGTCGATCCGGTTTTGCACCTTTTGTGGCCATTTTCCTACAAATTTCGCATGAGGAAAAATGTCAACATGGATGGAAAAAGTAATGCATGGATTGCGCCCTTTATCCGAGTATCCTTTTCAATTATAGTCCAGTGAACGAAAATGTATCATGATTCCATGAATCTACAGTAGGACAAGATACATGCATGTAGAGAAAGTATGTACATATACTCTCTTATAATGAAGAAGTTTAGAGCAAAACAGGAAATCGCAAGACGTCCTGCGGTTGTCGAGGCGTGAAATTTGTCCACACACACAAGGGTTTTTATATATATGCAAATTTATGATCTTGAAACATTAGACTTTGGGTACACAAAAATTAGTAAATTGCCCCCCAAACCAACAAACGATGTTGGACATTTGTCGTTTTTGGAAATTCGATCCGAAGTGGAATATATTTGATTATAAAAAATTCGCAATGAAAAAATTCAGAAAATAAACAGCTAGAAAAAAAAAAGAAAAAAAAGAGAATATAAAAAATATGCAAAAATAATAGGCATAGGAAAAAAAGAAAAAATAGAGAATGTAAAAAATAAACAAGAAAGAAACAAAATGAAAAACACTGACAAAAAAGCAAAACAAAAAAAATTATACAAGCAGCAAAAAAGACAAAAAATAAAATATGAACAACACCAACGATGGGGAGGAAGAAACACAAAAAGCACAAAAAAATAAATGAAAAAAATGAAAACTAGTACAAAATGGAAAATTTGAAAAATTAGCAATAGTCAGAAAAGATAAAAATAAAAAAAACAAACGCAAAAAAAGAAAAAATAAAGAAACAATGAAAGCTGTAGAAAATTAAATTTTTTTAAACATTTCACGACAAAAAAGCATCAAAAATAAATTATCACAAATGGCACAAAAGAATGAAAAATGGCTAAAAAATACAAAAAGAAAACAATCAAAGAGTTAAACAAGGAAAAAAATGAAAAAACTAAATAAAGAAAAAATGCAGAAGCTATTAAAGAAGCGATGGAAAGTAAAAGAAAAAAATAAAATTACAATTAAACAAGTAGAGACAAAAATTAATAGAAAAAAAATTAATCCAATATAAAAAAGAGAGGTCGACGAGTAGAACAAATAATTAGGAAGCAAAAAAACAGAAAAAAACAAAAAATGATAATAAATCAATAAGAAGAGGGAAAATGGAAAATAGTATACAGCAGATGATACGAAAGATATAGAAATCCAAACAAGACAACAGAAAAAAACAAAGAAAAACAAAGACAAAAAAGTTGAGAAAAACCGGGGAAAAGAGCAAAAAACAAAAGTAAGGGGAAAAATGAAAGCTAACCATCAAAAATAAAATAAAATTTGAATAAAAAAGGCACAGAAAACAGAGGAAATCATAGGAATAAAAAAAGCAAACGAAGAAAAAAGGACAAAAATCATGAAAATTGGAAAACTGAAAGTGAGGTTAAAAAACAAAGATAACAAGGGAAAATAAGGAAAAACGACAAAAATAAAAAGAGTGAGATGAAAATAATAAAAGCAACAAGAAAAAAGAAAAGCGGAAACAATACAAACACAAAAAAACGTAGGAAAACAAAGACAAAAGCAAAAATAAAGAAAAACCGAGAAAATAGCAAAAAAACAAAAGCAAGGAGAAAATGAAAGGTGAACATTAAAAATAAAGTATGATTAAGAATAAAAAAGACACTAAAAACAGAAGAAACGATAAGGATAAAAAGCAAACAAAGAAAAAAGAAGAACAAAAATTATCACAAATGGAAGACTGAAAGTAAGGTTAAAAAACAAAAATGACAATAATAAAAAGAAAGTGGAATGAGAAAAATAATACAAGAAACAAGGAAAAATAAAGGAAAAACCAGGAAAACCACGAAAACAAAGAAAAATTGAAAAAAATTGGGAAAAACAAATGCAAGAAGAAAAATGAGAGTTAAACATTTAAAACAAAGTGAGATCAAGAATAGAAAACCACTGAAAAACAAAAGAAACGATAAGAATAAAAAAACAAAGAAGAACAAAAATTATGACAAATAACAGACAGAAAGTGAGCTTAAAAAACTAAGAAAAACTAGAAGCTCATTGAAAAAAGAAAAAACGATAAAAAATAAAAAAAATGAGATGAGAAGGATGAAAGCAAAAAGGAAAAAGGACAAAACAAAGCTTGCACAAAGAAACAAAGTCAAAGGGAAAAAAAACAAAGAACAATCGAGAAAATTGGGGAAAACAAAAGCAAGACGGAAAAAGAAAGTTAAACATCGAAAATAGGGTAAGATTACAGAAAAACAGAGGGAAAGATGAGTATAAAAAAACAAATAAATAAAAGAGCAGGATGTGATGTTAAAAAACAAAAATACTGTGTGATAAAAAGAGGAAAACGACAAATATAAAAAATTGAAATGAAAAGAATGGAATCAACAAAAAAAAAATGAAAGATGAAACAAAACAAAGAAAAAACAACAACAAAAAGAAAAATAAGGATAAAAAGAAATAGAACAGAAAATACAAGAAAAACAAAAATGAGAAGAAAACCAGGAATAAAAGAAGAAAAAAATCAAAAAAAGCATAAGAAGAATTAAAAATGAAAAAAAGTGGAAAAAGTAAATAAACAGCTCACGAAAAGGTGTAATATAGTTAATAGCTAGTAAACAAGATTAATTCTCAATTTTCGACGTGTACAAGAAAATAGAGCAAAACAGGAAATCGAATCTTTCAAGATTTAAAACGTTAGATAATCGTGTCCTAAAAGCTCGACTTAAACTAAAATTTGCCATCTTGTATACAAAAACTAGAGTTCTTCTTCTAAATTGAACTTTTCTTGCGCCAAAGTTAGTAGACAAGAAAGAATCAAGTATAGATGAAAACAAATTAAAGTCGGGGGCTTCAAGAAAAGCGAGACGTGGAAAAAGGAGGACCAATCGCTAGGGGAATCAAGAGAAAGTTTAGCTCAGAAAGCTTAATAGTAGAAGGAGAAAGTTTAATTTTCAAACTTTAGCCTAAATTGACGACCCGGAAATGAAAAGATACGGCCAATAAATAAATAAAAAACCAGAAAAATCGTAAAATAAAGCGTCGATAAAGTAAAATATAAAATCTAGGGGCGCCAAAAGACTTGTCATTAATTGATATTCGACGACACGGACGACAGTACCGGGTGTCCGACCCATAATCTAAATAAAAGGCAAATTGAAATAAAATGAAAAAAAGAGAGAAGGAAAAAGAAAACAAAAAAATGAATTATCGAAAGACAAACAACGAAAAAATAAACAACAACACAAAAAATAACGAGCTGGAAAGGAAAAGAGAGGAAAAAACGAGGGAGTCAGAGAGGAGAAAAGGAGAAAAACAGGAAAAATGCAGTTGAATAACAAAGAATAGAGCAAAAAAAGAAAGACACAACAGAGAAAACAAAAATCAGAAAAAAAGAACAGATGGAAAAGAAAGAACGAAGGGAGCAAGAAAGAAAAATTGAAAATGAAAGTGTAAAATAAAATGAACGCAAACAAAGAAGAAAGAAAACAGAAAAAGCAAGGAGGAAGAAGAAATCAGAAAAAAGAAGAGATCCGAAAAAAAGAAGAAAGCACAAGAAGGAAGGAGAAGCAGAAAAAGAAGAGACTTAAAAAAGAAGAAGAAAGCACAAAATGGAAGGAGAAAACAAAAAAAGGAAAAGAAAAAGAAAAAGTAAAAAAAAAAAAAAAAAGGAAAAGGAAAAGGAAAAGGAAAAGGAAAAGGAAAAGGAAAAGGAAAAGGAAAAGGAAAAGGAAAAAGGAAAAGGAAAAAGGAAAAGGAAAAGGAAAAGGAAAAGAAAAGGAAAAAGGAAAAGGAAAAGGAAAAGGAAAAGGAAAAGGAAAAGGAAAAGGAAAAGGAAAAGGAGAAAAGGAAAAAGGAAAAGGAAAAGGAAAAGGAAAAGGAAAAGGGAAAAAGGAAAAGGAAAAGGAAAAGGAAAAGGAAAAGGAAAAGGAAAAAGGAAAAGGAAAAGGAAAAGGAGAAGGAAAAGGAAAAAGAAAAGGAAAAGGAGAAGGAAAAGGAAAAGGAAAAGGAAAAGGAGAAGGAGAAGGAAAAGGATGAAAAAACAGAAAAAAAAGAAAAAATAATAAAAGAGCAGTTAAGTTGAAGCAAAAGAGGAAATATGGAAAAAGTACAAAAGCAACAAAGTGAAGAAAAAGAAGACGAGAAGGAAGAAAACGAATAAGAATAAAAAAAGGAAGTAAAACAAGAAAAAGGAAAGAAAAGAAAAAAAATAGAAAAGAAGAGAAATAACATAAAGAAAAAAGATAAAAAAAGGAATGGAGAAAAAATTGAGAAAAAAAGAAAGTGAAGAAAGAAGGATAAAAAATTGAAGAAAATGGAAAAGAATGATAAAGGATGATGAAAAGAAAAGGATGAAAAAGTAGAAGGCGAAAAAAAGAAAGGGGAAAAAATAGAAAAAAGAGAAGAATGAAAAAGAAGAAACAGAAGAAAACGAAGAAAACGAAGAAAAAGAAAAGAAAGAAGGAGGAAACAGAAGGAAAAAAGAAAAAAAAGAAAAAAAAAGAGAGAAAAAAAGAAAACAAAGAAGAAAAGAATTTGAGAAAATGAAGAAAACGAAGAAAAAGAAAATAAGAAACAAAGAGAAGAGAAGGGAAAAAATGTAGAAGAAAAATAAAGGAGAGAAAGAAGAAAGAAGGAAAAGAAAAAAGATAAAAAAAAGAAATAAGAGAGAAAGAGAAGAGGGAGAAAAGGGTGAAAAGAAGGAAAGGAGGAAAGGAAAAGATGAAGAAGAGAAAAAAAAGACGGAAAAAATAAAAGAAAAAGAAGAGAAAGGAAAAAAGAAAAAAAAAGAAAGCGAAGGAATGAAAGAATAAAACAACAAAAATAATAAAAACGAGAAAAAACAAAATATCCAAAATTAGCATACCTGATAACCTTAATGAACGTTCTTCAATAATTTGGTATAAATTTTATTCTCATCAAAAGACCCCATTCTTCTTTCAATGTACCCAGAAACGAAAAATAATCTTCATAATATTTCAAGGTGGCTCGGCCTCCACTCCTACATCATTATTATCATTATCATCATTTTCGTCACGGTAATAAAAATGACTAACATTTTTATCAAGGAGCCGGCGCCGGCGACCGAAAATTTCGCGGATTAAAATGCGTGATAAGTGGGCAAAAATTTTCGGATTCTACCTTAGAAAATGACACAAAACCAGTTTTTTCTGAAGGACCATTTTCATATTTCAAGAACCATCAATTTGCTACGTTTCCCAGGTAAATATTGAGACCTGAATCGTGTCTCTTTTCCGCAAGTGACATTTAAAATAAGTTGCGCGAGTTGTCTCATTTCAGCAACTACAATAATTGCATATCTGACATTGGGAGAAGTTTAACAAGTTGAACTTGTTTCGAATATATTGAAAAAAATTCTTTTGACCAATTGTTAGCACCATTTGTCTCTTTTCCGCAACTAAAATCTGCAAAACCCGAATACTTCTGATTACTCATAAAATAAAAATTAGGGAAACTTCGAAATTAAAAACACAAAAGTCAAAAAACTATATACTAAACAAAGTGCATCAAAACACAAAATAAAAAAAAATGAAATACATAAAAATACAAAATAGAAAAAATAAGATAAAAAAATAGAATACAAAAAGTAGAATAGAACAAATAAAATACAAATAATAAAATACAAATAATAAAATACAAAAAATAAAATACAAAATCAAAAATCAAAAACCCAAATACGGAATAAAATACATCAATAAACAAAATCCAAAGAATACAAAGGCAAAAATCTAAATACAAAAAATTCATAAAAATAAAAAATACACAAAATAAAATACAACACACAAAAAATAAAATATGAAATACAGAAAAATAAAAAACAAAGTACAAGAAAATGAAACACAAAATTCAAAAAATAAAATACAAAATATAAAAGCAAAAAAACTAAATACAAAATAAAATACATAAAAATAAAATACATAAGAATAAAATACATGAAAATAAAGACAATAAAATCCAATAATACGAAAGCATAAAAACTAAATTGAAAATAAAAAACATCATAACACAAAGTACAAAAAATAAACTACAAACAATATAATACAACAAAGATAAAACAAAAAATGAAAATAAATTCAAAAATCAAAAACTAAATGCACAACAAAATAAAATACAAAAATAGAAATAGAGAAACTAAATACAAAATTAAATACGTCAAAATACAAAATACAATAAATAAAATACAATATACAAAAGTAGAAAACTAAATACAAAATAAAATACATGAAAATAAAATACATAAGAATAAAATACATGAAAATAAAGACAATAAAATCCAATAATACGAAAGCAAAAAAAATAAATTGAAAATAAAAAACATCATAACACAAAATACAAAAAATAAACTACAAAATACAAAAAATAAACTACAAACAAAATAATACAACAAATATAAAACCAAAAATCAAAATAAATTCAAAAATCAAAAACTAAATGCACAACAAAATAAAATACAAAAATAGAAATAGAGAAACTAAATACAAAATAAAATACGTCAAAATACAAAATACAATAAATAAAATACAAAATACAAAAGTAGAAAACTAAATACAAAATAAAATGCATCAAATAAAAACTACAAAAAAAACTCTAAATACAAAATTAAATACATCGAAATAAAAATATACAAGAAATAAAATACAGAATACAGAAGCAAAAAACTAAATAGAAAGTAAAATATATCAAAATACAAATACAAAAAATAGAATACAAAAAACATAATACAAAAAATGAAATTCAAAATTGAAATACGAATACAAAAAAAATAAATTACAAAATACAAATATCGAAAAACCGACTACAAACATCAAAACACTAATAAAATACATAAAAGTGCGAAATAAAATGCATCAAAATACAAAATACAAAAAATTACGTACAAAATAAAAAAATAAAAAACAAAATTAAAAAAATAAAATCCAAAATACAAAAAATTAGATGCAAATGCAAAAAATAAAATACAAATGCAAATGCAAACAAACTAAATACAAAATAAAATACATCAAAATAAAAAATTCAAAAAATCAAATAAAAAATACAGAAATAAAATATGAAATACAAAAATCAAAAAACTAAATACAGTAAAATACGAAATACAATACATACGATACCAGGCAGGGCGACTGTAATAGAAAAAAATGAAAATTTGCAATCTCAAAATTCCTCCACATCAAAATTTGAGATCACATGCCCAGATTCAGATTAAAAAATTTATTAGTTAATTAATTGATAAATCGACTTCATAAGACAAGTACGTGTTAGAAGTAAATCGAAATTTGACGATTGCAGACCACCCACACAGGACGAATTGAATACATAAAACATATGAAAAGTTTCAATTGATACATTTCTCAAAATCACCAGTCCTAAACATTCAAGATCACATGTAAACATATCATCTAGATTTATTAGATCACTAATTAATTAGTAAATCTTCGTCATGAGGCTAATGCCAAAAGTAAATCAAAAGTTGACAACAACTGCAGACCACCCATGATGGGCGACTTGAATACACAAACATATGAAAATTTTCAGTTGATACATTTCTCAAAATCTGTTCACCTCAGGATCACATGCACAAATTATAATAAAAATCTAATCGCTAATTAATTAGTAAGTCGACACCATGAGACAAGCGCCCAAAGTAAATCAAAAATTGACAGCAACTGCAGACCACCCACGCAGGACGACTTGACTAGAAAAAAAAACGCATGAAAACTTTCAACTTCAAAATCCCTTCGCATCAGCATTTAAGATCACATGAAAAGATTCATGGAATAATTAATTATTCGACCGACATCATGAGACATGCGACAACAGTAAATCAAAAGTTGACAGTTGCCGACCACCCACGCAGGGCGACTTGAGTAGAAAAATCATATGGTAACTTTCAGTTGATACATTTCTCAAAATTTCTCCACACCAACAATTAAGATCATATGCTAACGTTCCTTCTACATTCATTAATTAACGTTTCCTCTAGATTCATTAAAGAAATCGAACTAATTAGTCAATAGACACCATGAGACAAGTACTAACAGTAAACCAAAAGTTGACAACTGCAGACCATCCATTCAGGGCGACTTAAATACGAAAAAAAAAACATGTGAAAAGTTTCAGTTGATCTTAAAATTTCCGTGTTCTTTACATCTAAGATCACATGCACAGATTAATTAAAAATCTTAATTAGTGAATCGACATCATAAAGACACGTGACAACAGTAAATCAAAAATTGATAACTGCCGACCACCCACGATGGGGACTTGAGTAGAAAATTTTTAGAGAAACTTCCAGTTGATACACAGTTCAAAATCCATCAACATGAACATTTAAGATCGCATGCACAAATTATAATAAAAAATCTATTCGCTAATTAATTAGTAAATCGACACCATGAGACAAGTGACAACAGTAAATCAAAAGTTGACAATTGCAGGCCACCCACGACGGGGACTTGAGTAGAAAAATTTTTGAGAAACTTCCAGTTGATACACTGTTCAAAATCCCTCAACATCAACATTTAAGATCACATGCACAAATTATAATAAAAAATCTATTCACTAATTAATTAGTAAATCGACACCATGAGACAAGTGACAACAGTAAATCAAAAGTTGACAATTGCAGGCCACCCACGACGGGGACTTGAGTAGAAAATTTTTAGAGAAACTTCCAGTTGATACACTGTTCAAAATCCCTCAACATGAACATTTAAGATCACATGCACAAATTATAATAAAAAATCTATTCGCTAATTAATTAGTAAATCGACACCATGAGACAAGTGCCAACAGTAAATCAAAAGTTGACAATTGCAGACCACCCACGATGGGGACTTAAGTAGAAAATTTCTTGAGGAACTTCCAGTTGATACACTGTTCAAAATCCCTCAACATGAACATTTAAGATCACATGCACAAATTATAATAAAAAATCTATTCGCTAATTAATTAGTAAATCGACACCATGAGACAAGTGCCAACAGTAAATCAAAAGTTGACAATTGCAGACCACCCACGATGGGCGACTTAGGTAGAAAAATCATATGGAAACTTTCAGTTGATAAATTTCTCAAAAGCCCTCCATATCAACATTCAAAATCACACGCATAGATTCATTAAAAAAATCTATCCGCTAATTCATTAGTCAATAGACACTATGAGACAAATGCCAAGACTAAATCAAAAATTGATAACTGCCGACCACCCACGATGGGGACTTGAGTAGAAAATTTTTAGAGAAACTTCCAGTTGATACACTGTTCAAAATCTCTCAAGATCAACATTTAAGATCACATGCACAAATTATAATAAAAAATCTATTGACTAATTAATTAGTAAATCGACACCATGAGACAAGTGCCAACAGTAAATCAAAAGTTGACAATGGCAGACCACCCACGATGGGCGACTTGAGTAGAAAAATCAAATGGAAACTTTCGGTTGATACATTTTTCAAAATCGCTTCACATCAACCATTAAGATCACATGCACAATTTATAATAAAAAATCTATTCGCCAATTAATTAGCAAATAGACATCATGAGACAAGTGCCAAAAGTAAATCAAAAAACTTGACAACTACGGACCACCCACGTGGGGCGTCTTAAGCAGAAAAACAAACAAAAGAGTAAAAAAAATAGACCAATCCCCGTGAAGTATTGAAACACACGAGATCCTAAAAGCCGAGAGGAAAGTATCCGCCAGTCTCATTTGAAACCAAAAAGTTCATTAGTCGCTTGACAATCAATACATATACGTATTACTGTAGTTTATTTAACTAGTGGCAAAAGTAGTCAGTCACATGCAGCTTTTTTCCTCCATGTTTCTGTTGCACGTCTGGCATGGCATTCTACCTCCACGAGCAAGCGGCAAGACGTATATAATAATTGAGTTTTGCATTATGTAACAGTCAATTTAGCCGGATTGGATATTGGGTGTGCATGAGACACATTATGAGACATGCAAATGTACATATTATATATAGCATTATAAAAGCATGGATGAAGATTTTTGACGAAGATGTATACATACAAAACAAGACGGATGCTAATCAGGAGCACATTCTAGGGAAACATTTTGATCTTTGCTCAAGAGAAAAATGGTATATATATTTTTACACGAGTGACTTTGTTGGAGAATCAAGATGAAAATTTTTTTCATGGATGAATAGATTTCGAAGAGTTCTATCCGAAAATATATCCCTAATTTTTTTATCTCTTTTTTTGAGCGAGTTATGGAGGATCAAAATTTCGATAGTAACTGATAAGAAAAAACTTGAGTTACTTACTGTTAAAAGACTATGTCATTATAATGTGTCACATGGAACGGCTGGTGGCTGTTACGCACTCTAAGGTTATGAGAATTTTTTTGGTGGCTGTTAAGAGACTCGCACTGTGTAACTGTCAAGTTTTCACTTGAGGGGTATCTGATCAGGAAATCTTCAACTACATAACTGCTTCTATGTAAAAGATAATCATCTGCCATTGGTGGCTGTAGCGAGACAACTGATAATGAATCAATTATTGCAAACATTGTTGGCCGTTAAGAGACAGCTGAACTCAAATTCAGAAGTGCCATAGCTGAGTAAAATCCAGTTTCATCAAATTATTAGTAGATCTTGAGGAAATAGGGAATTTGGTGGCTCTTAAGATGATAAATCTCAAATTTCAAATTTGAAACTGACGTCCAACTTTTCCCTTAATTCTAAAAAAATTTGTGCAAAAGTTTTTTGCATCTTAAGGAACAACTGTTGATTAATTTTGAGTTGCAAATCTAGAAATGATCCGAAAAAACTATTCTGGTGGCCCTTGAGAGACAACTGATAAAGATTCGTGAATCTTGAACTTTTTGAAATGATAAAAATCTGGCAACTCTTAAGGCATAACTAACTGAAACTGACATACTCTGTCGACATAAGAAAAAGTTCAGCAGACCTGCGGATCACCGGGGAAAGTTAGTAGCTCATAAGAGACAACTGATGTTGCTGAGACTAGCTGCGAAAATTTGGGTGGATCTTAGAGTAAAATCGATGAGAAACTGTGAATTGCTAATCTGGAACCGAATGCTAAAATCTAAAAAAGCCACTCGACCTGAGAATCATGGGGAAAATTTGGTAGCTCTTAAGAGACAACTGATGTTCCTGAGGCTAGCTGAAAAAATTGAGTGGATCTTAAGGTGATGACAAATTGTAAATTGCTAATTAGCAACCGACTGCTAAAATCCAAAAAAGTCAGTAAACCTGAGAATCACTAGGAAAATTTGGTGGCTCTTAAGAGAAAACTGATAATGCTGGGAATAGTTGAAAAAAATTGGTGGATCTTAAAGTAAAATTCGTGACAAATCATAAATTGTCAATCAGGAGCTAGTAATTATCATTGCAAACATCCTCAAAAAGACCTGAAAATTCTTGGAAAATCTGGTGGCTCTGAAGAGACAACTGATTATGCTGAGAATATCTCAAAAAATTTGTTGGATCTTAAAGTAAAATTCATGAGAAATTATGAATTGTCAATCAGGAACTAGTCAGTATCATTGCAAACATCCTCGAAAGTTCACTAGACCTGAAAAGCATTGGGAAAGTCGGTGGCTCTTAAGAGACAACTGATAATTCTGAGAATAGCCAAAAAAATTTGGTGGATCTCGAAGTAAAATTCATGACAAATTATAAATTTCCAATCTGGAATTAGTAAGTATCATTGCAAACATCCTCAAAAATTCACTAGACCTGAAAATCACTGGAAAAGTTGGTGGCTCTTAAGAGACAAATGATATTGCTGAGAATAGCCAAAAAAATTTGGTGGATCTTGAAGTAAAATTCATGACAAATTATAAATTTCCAATCTGGAATTAGTATCATTGCAAACATCCTCGAAAATTCACTAAACCTGAAAATCACTGGAAAAGTTGGTGGCTCTTAAGAGACAAATGATATTGCTGAGAATATCTCAAAAAATTTGTTGGATATTGAAGTAAAATTCATGAGAAATTATGAATTGGTAATCAGAAACTAGTAATTATCATTGAAAACATCCTCAAAAAGTCAATAGACCTAAAAATCAGTGGAAAAGTTGGTGGCTCTTAAGAGACAACTGATAATGCTGAGCTTGGCTGGAAAAAATTGGTGCAACTTAAATTACAATTGAGGAAAAATCGCAAAAAGACAAGAGAAAAATGATAATACTGAGAATCACTCGAAATATTTGGTGGCTCTAAAGAGACAAACCAAGGAAGACACGTTCGAGACAGATGGTCATGAACTCAATTATCAGCTTATCAAGCAAAGTTAAGATTAAATCATGAGGCTTAAATCATGAACTGTCACAATGCACAGTACAAAAGTTGGATGGGAAAAAAGTCAGCTGACTTTTATGAGAAAACTTTCTACACAAGAAATATCGCTCTTTTCATTTATGATTCTGAAGAACATGTTCCTAGAAGAAAAAGTTCCTTTTTTGAAGCATGCTTTTTACATAATTAAGTTCATTAGAGAGAGAAAGCAGAAAAAAAAATTTGCATAAAATGCACATCCTCGAGCTTAGCCTCATTTGCATAATTATAAGCTTTAAGCTGAAGCTTTTTTCTTATATGATGATGATGATCAATCAATCAATCAATCGTTTCAGCAAAAGGATGGGAAAAGAAGACTGATCTTTTTTTCTCTCTGTCTCTCAGACGAAAACTGGCTTTATAATTAACGACCACAAATGAAAGTGGATTGATAAGGTTTAGCAGCATTCTACAAAAGCTCGATATCTTTGGGGAAAAATCAACGATAAAAATAGTCCCTTGAACTGTAGAATTACAAAACACTTCTTTTGGGAGTTGTCTCGAGATTCTACAAATGATGCTAGAAATTGAGAATGATCATAAAAACGGCATTCTAATTATCGTTTAAGAAAATAGAATGCTTCTAGAAGATTATTAGAAGCATTCTATTTTCTTGGAACACGTTGCCAGGGTTACGCAGAAGCTCATAAACAACGAAGATAAGATAATTATACTAGAATCAACAGTCTTTCTTGATTAGTAATGATTATGAGATTCTTTAGAATATGAACAACATAGAAGATGACGTTAGAGTAGAAAAAAATTTATTCTACAATTGTGCAGCCACTGTCTCGTTTCCGCCACTCATGCATCGATAACAACAAATCATGCAATTTTTACCTTCTCAATACCAATTCAGCAACTGTCTATTCTACCCGTAACGCAATTCTGTAGCCACTGTCTCATTTCAGCCACCATTTCTCAGTTTCACAGTAATCAGTAATCTTTTTTTACCTATGCTTTTTTGGTTGAAGTATGCCTTCCAAAATTTCCAGGTCCTCCTTTAGCTACTCATTTTTTAATTTAAACTCAAAGACCGTATCATTTCTGCCACCTTTTCCTCATAATTCGGATTTAGACATTCCTATACCACATCAGCAACTGGTCATTCTACCCTTAACACTAATTTTTCTATTGTTTAGCCACTGCCTCATTTCGGCCACTATTGTTTTCATAGAATACGACCCAAACAATTGTATGGCACTTATCAGTTCTCTTTTTTGATCTTTAGAGTACTCTTTATTAGTTAAACTATGTCTTCCAAAATCGCAGTCTCGCTTTAGCCACTCAATTAAGAAATTCAAGACAATCAATGTCCCATTTCTGCCACCCGTCACCTCATACTACGGATTCATGCATCCCTACACCATTTTGGCAACTGTCTATTCTAAACACAACATAATTGTTTAGCAATTGTCTCATTTCAGCCACTATTTTTCATAGAATGCGACGTCAGCAGTTGCATTGTATCCAGTAATCTTTTTTCTGATCTTTGATCTACACTTTTCTGGCTAAGTCATGATTTTCAAAAGCATAATTTCACAAGTGAAGTCGCGCTTCAGCTACTGAATTCAGAGCTTAAACTCAGTCACTATCAAATTTATGCTATCCGTTTCTTCGGACTATGGATTCAGTAAATACAGAAATTACGCAAGTCTCGCCTTCATAATGCCGTTTCAGCAGCTGTCTATTCTAACCGCAACACAATTGCTTTAGCCACTGTCTCATTTTAGCCACTATTTTCAATTGTAACCTATAAAGTTTTTGTACACTTTATCGGCCAGACTAGCAATTCCAAACTTCAAATTTAGCAGGTAGAGTCTTGCTTTAGCTCCATAATTTAGAAATTTAACTCAGTCGCTGTCTCATTTGGGCCACCTGTTACCTTATAATATGGATTCTATGCCATTTCAGCAACTAGCTGTACAAAATTTAGCCCATTTTGGATAGATTTCGGAAGTCAAATGCTCCACCAAAAATCTTTTAGTCTTTCTAAAGAACTTATGCAAATTAGGACAGTTAGTGTGCTCATTGTTTGTGCCGATTTAGCCACTGTAACGTTCAAAATACAAAAAGAAAAGTAGATGAATTGAGACACTAGCCGAAAAAATAAAAACCTAGTGGCTGAATCTGTACAGGTATCTAAATCGCCACCACAGTACAGTACCGAATTAGGAAATACAGGTGTTTTCAGACATTTGTCCATATCAGCCACCAGATTTTTTAAATAAAGTGTCCATACAGCCAAGCCTGTAGCTAGAAATTTTTTTCAGGGGGGCACACATTTTTTTCACACAAATTACTGTAAAATTGGCATTTCTGACTTGACTTTCTTATTTTTGACTTGAGTTGGAAAAAAACCCAAAGGTCCTACCTTTGTCTTTTTTAACACTTCAAACATTTGGGGGGGGCGTGCTCCCCCTACCCCCCTCCCTACAGGCCTGCATACAGTCATTCGGTGTGATTCAGTCACCATAGGGTTTTCCAGCCACTGAGTGGCAATTCAGTCACTGAAGGGCTTTTCAGCCGCTGTGTCAATTCAGTCACTTTTCTTTTTATTTTTTGGAGTAATCGATTTTTCATTCTTATTCGATCACCATAAATTTTTCGATACAGTGGCTGAATCGATATAAAAGTTGAAAAGCCTCAGTGGCTGAATCGACAATCCATCTTAAAACCTGGAAGCTAAATTCACACAGGTGGCTAGAGTGGACAGTGGCCCAACCGCTACAGTTCCGAATTATGCAATACAACTGCTTTCACACATTTCTTGTATGTCTTTTAATATAGCGATCTGTGTCGATTCAGCCACCAATGCGATTCAGTCACTGGGGTTTTCCAGCATCAGCTGTTTCAATTCGGTCACTTTTCTTCTCTTTAGAATAATTAATTTTTCATTTTTATTCGACCGCTAACATATTTTATGACACGGTAGCTGAAAAGCCTCAGTGGCTGAATCGACACTCTTAATAAAAATTTGTGTCTAAATTCAAGCAGGTGGCTAAAGCCATCGCGGTTCAGGAGTTTTTAATACAGCTGCTTTCATACATTAATTTTGTGTCTTTGGGCAAGGCTGAAATGTTGATTTAGCCATCTGTATCGATTCAGCCACCAGATTTTTATATGGAGTGTCGATTCAGCTAGTGTGATTCGGCCACTTTGGCCTCCTAGCATCAACAGTTTCATTCGGTCACTTTTCATCTCTTTAGAATAATCAATTTTTCATTTTTATTCGACCGCTGATGTATTTTATGACATGGTGGCTAAAAAGCCTCAGTGGCCGAATCGACACTCCAATTAGAAAGCTTGTGACTGAATTCAAACAAGTGGCTAAAGCGAACGGTTGTTTTAACCATTACAGTACAGGATTATGTAATACAGCTGGTTTCATAAGTTCATTTTGTGTTTTTGGATAAGGAAAAAGTGTCAATTCAGCCACCAGATTTTTATATGGTGTCGTTTCAGCCATTGAGGCTTTCCAGTATATGTCCAGAAATTCGGTCACCTTTCTCCTCAATCAATTTTCAATTTTTATTCGACCGCCAACGTATTTCATGACACGTTGGCTGAAAAGACTCAGTGGCTGAATCGACACTCTTAATAAAAAACTTGTTGCTACATTCAAACAAGTGGCTAAAGCGAACGGTACATTGCAGTACAAAATTATGTAATACAGCTGGTTTCATACATTCATTTTGTGTCTTTCGATAAGGACAAAGTGTCAATTCAGCCACCAGATTTTTATATAGTGTCGTTTCAGCCATTAAGGCTTTCCAGCATCAACTGTCTAGAAATTCGATCACTTTTCTCCTCTTCAAAAAAATAAATTTTCAATTTTTATTCGACCACTAACGTATTTTATGACACGGTGGCTGAAAAGACTCATTGGCTGAATCGACACTCTGAATAAAAAACTTGTTGCTACATTCAAACAAGTGGCTAAAGCGAATGGTACATTACAGTACAGGATTATGTAATACAGCTGTTTCATACATTCATTTTGGTCTTTCGATCGAACCGAAGAGTTGATTTAGCCACCTGTGTCGATTCAGCCACCAGATTTTTATACGGTGTCGATTCAGCCACTGGTGCGATTCAGCCACTTCCGAGCATCAACGGTATCAATTCAGCTACTATCTTAAGAATAATTGATTATGTTCTGTTTGAGCACGAATATATTTGGTGCACGGTGGCTGAAACGACATGGTGGCTGAATCGAGACGCAATCTTATTGACTACACCACCGCTGAATCTATAATGCCTTAATTTTTGATATAGAATTTAAGGTCATCGCCTAGGCAAAAAACGATTTAACCGAAAATTCGTATAATAACTCACGGTCCAAGGAAAAATGGACGTATCAAATTTTGGCGTTTATTGCCCGGCGCCGCCGCTCAAACAAACATCCCGAACCCATCGGGCGTGATTTACGACCGCGGAGAGACCGTAAAAATCCAAGGCCGTCACACAAAACGGAAATGAAAAAACTTTTCGGGCATTGGTTTATGCTACACAAACGCAAAATCCGGGATTATAGCAGCAAAAATGAGTGTCAGGTGAATAGCACCTGCTTTTTTTGGGAAGCTATAATATGGCGGTTACTGTAGTAAGTAAGGAAAACATATAGACGTGGTACCTGCGAATCCATTTGTTGTATCGAAAATACACACAATAGAACCGAGGTGAGATAGATTAATGAGAATGGGTGTGTAGTGGGCAAAAAAAAAACCGGCACATGAAAGTAATTGGTTTTGTGCACATGACAAAAAAAAGAAGATTCCACATAACGTATTTGGAAAATGGCGATCCGGCATAATAAAAGAGGCTAGAGCAGCAGGGGGTCCGGTCAATGGTCATTATGTGAAATAGACCGAAAGTGGGGAAACATATAGGTAAGAATTTTCTTTGGAAAAACAAACTCGTTCAGGCGGGAGTAAGTAGACAATGATCATGCGAAAAGTTTGGTTAGGAGAAAATGGAGAAAAAAATCGTCGTCTAGATAATAGATCCACATTCCGTATGGAATTATGCCTCATAAATCAATAGAAGTCATGTTTTTTTAAGGAAAATGGATGCAGTGGCTGAAACGAGACACTAATTTCAACAATATCATAAGGATTTGTAAACATTTTCGTAGATTTAGTGACACAAACAATTAGTTCCGTTGGAGCTATAATCAATTTTCGGTGAGTGGCTGAAACGAGACACCGATTTCAATTGATAACAAACCAATATTCACGTTTTAGCCAATGGATATTTATTTAGTAGCTGAAAAGAGCCATCCTACTCAAAATGAAAATATCCAAATGTGTAAAAAATTACGATTTATAATTCAAAACCGTGCTTTTTTCTATTCCATTGTAGCGCTACAATCGAATTATACAAAGTTTTGGTCTCATTTCAGCCAATGATTGTAGTTGACCTGAGTTAGTGGCTGAAAAGAGACACTAGTTCAAAATTGAGTGAAGAGAATGTTTTTGAAAATACTAGTATCCAAATTTCGAACATGAACACATATGTTAGTGATGTAAATTTATGGTCTCATTCCTGCCAATAAAGTGCACTGAGCTGTCAGTCAGTGGCTGAAATGAGACAATAGTTCCAATGATATCATGCCGATATTTGTGTTGATTCAGCGAACAAGAAAAAATTGTGACAAACAGTAAACTTCTCAGCAGGTATGGAATTTTAGTGAGTAGCTGAAACGAGACACTATGAAGGATCTATATCATGACCACCTGTAGCTTTATCTTGATTTGGGGATTCGAACCAACATGCTCTTCCTAATTAGTGGAGAGTTTAACTGATTTTTGTTGGTGGCTGAAAAGAGCTACTGGTTCAAAGTGGTATCACAGGAATCATAATACTTATCAGGATACTAGTATCCAAATTTTGAAAAATAACTATTGAATGTTCTATTTGACAGTGGTCAGTGGCTGAAAAGGAACACAAGCCTGAATTTGCAAATTATTGTGCACGGAAATGCGGCTAAACCAAATTTTTCAATGTGGAATTTTGGTGAGTAGCTGAAACGAGACACCAATTTTAATTTATATCAAAAGCATGTGCATCTCTTTCTAGATTTGATTATGTAAAACAGTTTTTCGTTTCACATAACGAAAAGATCATCAATGTGTGATTCTTGTCAGTGGCTGAAAAGAGCTACTAGTGGAACTATCTTTCTCGATGCCAGTATGCAACTGTCTGGTTACAGCCATGAAATGTTCAATAAAAATTCTGTTGAGTGGCTGAAGCGAGACACCAATTTCAACAAAACGTTGCAATGAAAAATTGTATCTTTCTCAAAATATTCGAATAGAAAACCTATGACTAAAACTTTGGGAAATTTACGGCTAACAATCAGGCCAAATTGCTGTAAATGTTACAACTCTATTCAGGAATTTTACTGAGTCTCATTTCAGCTAATGAAGTTCTCAAGTGGCTGAAAAGAGACATTGCTAGAAGTGATATAGAAGTGAAATTTTCAATGTGAAATACTGCCCAAATTTCTTTTTCCAAATTTACCAATGTCGACTAATAGTATCGATTCAGCTAATAGTATGATCAATATCGAAGTTCAGTTAGTTGCTGAAACGAGAAACTAGGCTTAAAACTAGTAATATTTCTTTCTCCGGGCTGAATTATAAGCAGAAAAACTTGATCTAAAATTCTGCTCAGTGGCTGAAACGGGGACCAAAAAAAATTTTCTAGAATGAAATTTTCCACGAGAATTTCATTATTGTGGAGACCAGAATCGAAAAGTATGCTAATTCCAGATTCAAAAATTATAATTGCTTGGTCGCATGTTCAATAGAAAGAAGGTCATTTTCTCACACTATACTGAACTTTTCTGGTTCTCATGTAATTGAAAATAGTACACATGCACACTATGGAAAATATGAACTGTATAAAGGTATTAAACTTGGATGTCCAAGCGGGGGGACATAAAGTAAATTTACATTCTTAAGCATCAGAATTTGAGTCAGAAATTATTCTGATCATTTAAAATCTCTAGGAATGCTAATTAGTCTAATTACTAAGACTGAAAAATATTCCAAGAATCTTTCTTGGAAATTGATTCAATGGTTTGAAAGATATGAAATTGAAAGCATGCTAAATTTTGATTTAAAACTTGTAGATGCACATTGTGTGATGAAACTAAAAGATCAATTTTTTATAGTGCACTGAACTTTCTGACAGAAATGTAATTTACATACTCCACTTGGCCAAAAACATATTAATCATTTAGAACTTCCATGTATGCTAATTACTCTAATTACTTTGATTTTGAAAAATTTTCCGAGAGTCTCTATAGGGAATTTGAATTTTACAGTTAAAAATTTTGTAGGAAAAAATAATTTCCGACTTTTCACCCAGAATGATGTAACACAAAAATGATGAAAAGCTTAAAGAGTTATGTTTCAATGATTCAAGGAATATATGACGTAATGAAGATGCTTCTAATTGCCATGAGTATATGAGATCATGACTTTGAGTCTCTGAATTTGAGTCATGTAATAATCGTGCATAACCTTATGTCTCAAGTATGCTAATAATTCTAATTACTATAATTGAAAGACTCTTCCCTAGAATCATTTTTTCAAAGATCTAGAATCAAAAGCTGGTGAAAATATTAGATTCAGGATATTGAAGAAAAAACTCAATTTTCCACAATAGACTGAACATTCCATTATTCGTACTATTGAAAAAAAATCTTACCACACAACTCAAAAAGACGGTGATATGAAAAGCTTGCTGAGCTTAGATCCAGTGGTTCAAGGAAAACATGACGTTATCAAGATGCTTCTAATTGAAATGAGTATGTGAGATCATGATCTTGAGTATCTGAATTTGAATCATGTGAAAATCATGCATAATCTTATGTTTCAAGTGTGCTAATAAATCTAATTACTTCGATTTATTTTTTAAGATTCAGAATCAAAAGCAGGTGATAATATCAGACTCAGAATTACTTCCTAAATTTTGAAGAAAAAATCAATTTTTTACAGTAGACTGGGTTTTTACAAAAAATGTCATGATACGGAAATTTTTCAAAATGCAATTAAAAAATACTAGATATAGCCCAAAAAGTCATTACTATGAAAAGTTTTCAGGGCTAATTTTCAGTGGTTCAAGGAATATATGACGCAATCAAGATGCTCCTAAGTGTCATGGGTCTGTAAGCTCAAGATCTTGAGTTTCTTACTTTGAGAATGAAAATAATGCTAATTGCTCTAATTAATTAGATTGAAAGACTCTTTCTAAGAATCATTTTTTGAAAGATATAGAATCAAAAGCAAGTGCTGAAATCAGATTCAAAATTTCTACCTGAATGTTGAAGAGAAAATCAATATTGCACAATAAACGGAACTTTCCACAAAAAATGCCACTGGTATAAAAATTTTCCAGATTGTAATTGAAATAGTTCAAGATACAGCCAATAATGTAATCATACGAAAAGTTTGCAAAGTTAATCTTCAATGGTTCAAGGAATATCTGACGTCATTAAGATGCTTTTAATTGCCATGAGTTATGTGAAATCAAGATCTTGAGGCTGGAATAATATAAAAATAATGTATAATCTTGTTTCAAGTAAACTACTAATTCCAATCAATATAATTGGTAGACTCTCCTCAAGAATCATTTTTCAAAGATCTAGAATCAGAAGTATCAGGTTAGAAATTTCTACCTGTAGAAAAAAAATCAATTTTCCGGAGCAGTCTGAACATCAAAAATGCTATGATAGGAAAATATTTCAGAATGCACAGTAAAAATACAAGATAGAGTCCAAAAATTCAGTGATATGAAAAATTTAAAGAGTTAGTTTCAGTGATTCAAGGAATACATGATGTTGTCAAGATGCTCCTAATTACCATGAGTATGTGAGATTATGATTTTATGAGAATTTGAGTCACGTAAAAATCATGCATAATCTTATGATGCTAATAATTCTAATTTACTATGATTGAAAGACTCTCCCCAAGAATCATGTTATATCAAGAGATCTAGAACCAGATGCAGGTGCTAAAATTAGATTCAGAATGTTAAGGAAAAATATGTATTTTTTACAGTAGGTTGAACACCAAAAATTCTACGATAGAAAACGTTTTCAGAGTTCATTTAAAAAATACGAGGCACATCCCAAAAATTATGGTGATTTGAAAAGTTAGCAATGTTTAATTTCAGTGGTTCAAGGAATAAATGACGTCATCAAGATGCTTCTAATTGTTATGAGTGAACTTGAGTTCCAAAATTTGAGTACGAAAATTATGCTAAAACTCGAATTATGACTCTACCCAAGAATCAAATTTTTCAAAGATCTAGAATCAAAAGCAAATATAAAAATTTCCACCTGAATGTCGAAGAAAAAAATCAATTTTCTACAGTTGACTGAATTTTCAACCATTCTTATAATTAAAAATATAAGATACAAATATAACACATAAAAAAGCAATTATATCCAGACTACTGCTCCGCTTATTGCATAACCATAGCACTTCCTGTACAATATAGAATCGGATTCTCGAAATAATTACCACTAGCCCAAAAATTTATAGATTCAATTAAGCGTTATACTATACTAGGAAACAAAGTGCGACTACAACAAATTGTGTGTCAATTGAAAATGTCGAATCACGACCTAATCAAAAAGATTGACCAAAACTACAGTATACTACAGTAATATATTATAATAACCTTTTGTATACTGTATAAATGATGCAAGTTTTGTATACAATAATCGATGGCGACCACCGACCGGCCGGCCGGTGCAGGACACGACCCGTCGTCGACCAGCTGATGATGAAGACGATTAGATGGCGAAAGTTACAGTAACTAACAAAACGTCTTTTGTATACAGTGTTATTATAACTGGATTATATAGAGGGTATCGTGGGGAGAAAATGGGCGCCGTTTTTTTTTTTTGTCAAGGTTGGAAGCCATTAAGGAACCGGAGGATCAGATTTTAAGATTTTAGTCTCAATGAAATGGGATGCGCGAGGTCGTGACCTTTGCCAAAAAAAAATTTTTCGAATGCTGGAAATAGAGAAAGCACGTGTTGAAGAGAAGGATCAAGT
Source organism: Romanomermis culicivorax (assembly GCA_963922205.1). Taxonomy (NCBI): domain Eukaryota; kingdom Metazoa; phylum Nematoda; class Enoplea; order Mermithida; family Mermithidae; genus Romanomermis; species Romanomermis culicivorax. The sequence continues at coordinate 4,238 of CAWUHX010000265.1, read as the reverse complement.
AAATTTTTGCATGTTCAGAAATCGATAAAAGTTTCAAATACTATAATAAAGCATGGAACTTGAGAAAAAAGAAACAAAAATGTCAAAGAGAAGAAAGAAAGAAAATCAATGAAGAAAGTAGCGAATTAAAAAATGAGAATGATAATTGGACAAAAAATGAGAAAATCAAACGAGAGAAAATAACAAAATAAACAAAAAACGGAACAATAAATGCGCACAAAAATTATATAAGCAGAATTCATATTGAAAAAGTCAAAAATCCGTTATAAAACGAAAAACGCAGAAAATACAAAATGAAAAAATGAAAAATGCAAACAAAAAAAATAGACAACAATCAATATCGAAAATGAAACGAAAAATAGCACAATGAAGGTGTTCCAAATTTATATAAACGGGTTGCATAATGTAAGAAATCACTTTTATGAATTTTTTGTTCTAAAAATAGAGAAAGCACATGTTGAAGAAAAGGATCAAGTAGATTTTGCCATGTTGGAAAATCGATAAAGATTTTAGAAGCTATAAAAAAGAGATGAAACTTGAGAAAAAAGGAAAAAATTAAAAAAACAGGAAGTTAGTAAAACAAGACAGGAGGAACCAAATTCAAAAAATGGGAAAGAAAATGAATAGTAGTTGAACAAAAAACAATTGAAAATGAGAAAAATCAAAAGAAAAAAGCAACCAAATAAACAAAGAATGGAGCAATGAATGTGTATAAAAGCTGTATAAACACCACACAAATGAAGGAATTAATGAAAAAATAGCTGTAGGCAAGGAAATAAAAAGACGGACACAAAGTGGAAAACGCTGGAAATAAAAACTGCAAGGATGAAAAATTCAAAACAATAAAAACAAGGAAAAAGAAAACAACAAAAACCAAAAAAACAAAAAATTAAAAACCCAAAAAGCATAAAAAAAACAATAAAAATAAACAACAATCATCATGAAAAATGAAATGAAAAATGCGACAATCGATGTGTTCCAAATTTATATAAGCGGAATGCTTACTCTAAGGAATCATGAAAGCAAACAGAGGATCATGTTTTTTGAAATGCGATGTGTGAGGTCAAGACCTTTACAGATTTTTTTGTTCTTCAAATAGACGAAGCACATGTTGAAGAAAAAGGTAAAGTAGAGGACCTTTTGTAGTAGTTCACCACCACTATTTTTTTAGGCTTAGGCTTAGGCTTAGGCTTAGGCTTAGGCTTAGGCTTAGGCTTAGGCTTAGGCTTAGGTTTAGGCTTAGGCTTAGGCCTAGGCTTAGGCTTAATCTTAGGCTTAGGCTTAGGCTTAGGCTTAGGTTTAGGCTTAGGCTTAGGCTTAGGCTTAGGCTTAGGCTTAGGCTTAGGCTTAGGCTTAGGCTTAGGCTTAGGCTTGGGCTTAGGCTTAGGCTTAGGCTTAGGCTTAGGCTTAGGCTTAGGATAATGAAAATAATAAATGGGAATTAAAAGGTTGATTTTTAACTGAGTGTTTGGCTCAGTGGTAACGCACTCGAGTTTTTGAATCAAAAGGTTGAAAAGGATGAAAAAAGTATGAAAAAATAGTGGTGGTGAACTACTACAAAAGGTCCAAAGTAGATTTTCCCAAGTTCAAAAATCAATAAAAATTTTAGAAGATATAAGAAAGCATGAAATTTGAGGAAAAAACGAAATTTTCAAAAAAGAAAGTAGAAAAACAAACTAGAAAGGATCAAAGTCAAAAAATTAGAGAGAAAATGAATAGTAACTGGATAAAAACGATTGAAAATGAGAAAAATTAAGAGAAAGAAAACAACAACATAAACAAAAAATACTATAAAGGGTACACACAAATGAATGAATAAATGAAAAAATAGCTGTAGGCAAGGAAAAAACAAAAAAGAAACGAACACAAAGTAGAAAACACAGGAAATAAAAAATGCAGGGATAAAAAATTGAAACAGTAAAAACATGGAAAAAGAAAACAATAAAAACTAAAAAGGCAAAAAAAAACAAAAAAAACAATAAAAACAAAAAAAACAATAAAAACAAAAAACAACCATAATAAAAAATTAAATGAAAAAGGGGTTGATGGAGGTGTTCCAAAGTTATTTAAACGGAATGCGTACTGTAAGAAATCGTAAACCTCTAGAATTTTTTTTGTTCTTCAAATAGACGAAGCTTGTGTTGAGAAAAGGATTAAGTAGATTTTCCCATGTTCAAAAACCGATTTAAATTTTAGAAGCTATAAAATAGCATGAAACTGGAAAAACGAACAAATTTTCAAAAAAAGAAAGATAGAAAAACAAACTAGAAAGGAGCAAACTCTAGAAATTAGAGAGAAAATGAATAGTAACTGAATAAAAACGATTGAAAATGAGGAAAATCAAGAGAAAGAAAACAACAACATAAACAAAAAATACTGGAAATGGTACACACAAATGAATGAATAAATGAAAAAATAGCTGTAAGCAAGGAAAAAACAAAAAAAACGAACACAAAGTAGAAAACACAGGAAGTAAAAAATGCAGGGATAAAAAATTGAAACAGTAAAAACATGAAAAAAGAAACAATAAAAACAAAAAAAAAGAAGAAAATAAGAATCAGAAAACAGAAAAAAATAAAAACAAACAACAATGACCATAGAAAATAAAATGAAAAATAGAACAATGCAGGTGTCCTGAATTGATTTAAACGGAATGCATACTGCAAGAAATCAACAAACCCTACAGGGGATCATATTTTGTGAAATCTGATGCGTGAGGTCGTGACCTTTATGAAATTTTTTTCTTGAAATAGAGAAATCACGCGTTGAAGAAAAGGATCAAGTAGATTTTTCATATTCAGAAATCGATAAAAACTTTAAAGACTACAGAAAAGCATGAAACTTGAGAAAAAAAAGGAAAAAATTTTTAAAAAGGAAGATAGGTAAACAAAGCAGAAAGAAATTTAAAAAATTTGAAAATAAATGGATGGAAAAGAATAAAAAAACTGACGGAATGAGACATTTAATGTGTCAAAAAACCGATAATAAAAAAACTAAATCTAGAAAAGGCTATAATCAAGGAAAAAATAAAAAATCAAATGTTTATAAAAAAACAAGGATATAATAAAATAGAAATGAAAAACTAAAAACATAAAATAATAAAAACAAGGAAAAACAAAAAATTATCACCATAAAAAATAAAATGAAAAATGGAACAATGAACGTGTTTCAAAATTATATGAATCGAACGCACACCGCAAAGATTCACGAAAATATGCGTAAAACTCTAAAAATATAAGATGAAAAAAAGAAAACGAAAAATAGACAAAAACGCTTGTGCCAAAAAATACAAAATAACAGAAAAAAACAAAACGTAAAAATACGAAATAAACAATAAAAAAACGTAGAAGAACGGTAATGCGAAATGAGAAATGGAAAAACTAAGAAAAAAAAGGAAAAAACTGAAAAATTAAACAAGATCAAAGTTGAGCCACAAGTTATTCATTACTCTTAAACACTATTGCAACAAACAATTCTAAATCAAAGAATATGCAATATTGGGGACATGGTTCACTACAGCATGACCGAAATATTCAGTGTGAAATATTGTTACAGTTCAAGGACATCCTGTATTTAGAGTGGTGACGTCAGCAAGCATACAACATAATTTTACAGAAATTTTGTAAATTTCAATACAGATAAGATGTCCAAATCCAAAATGTAATGATTTCTTAGGGTTTTTCTGTCAGTAATTAGGGACACCCTGTTTCCCTGATGATGACGTCAGCAAGTACGGAATTTATATCACAAAATCCACTTTGGCTGCTAACTTGTGCCAAAATTCCGACACACACTGTTTCCAAAGGGGAAAAAAGAAAAGCAAAAAAACACGCCTGATTATCATATTCGTTACAAATTTCGCTACAGTAAAATCACAAAATCTCGGCTTCATTGTTTAAATTTAAAGACACCCTGTTTGCCTAGCAGTGAAAACTTTTTCCACCCTAAATTTTACCCTAATTTTCCGACACTAAAACGCCAGACTCGACCTGGTCGGCTAAAATAAACATCCAGTTGTCATTATCAATTATTGCCAAACAAAAGTATGTGAATTATGAAGACCATACAACCAATAGACATTTTGTTATCCTGAAAAACATATGTTCCGGTTGATGAAGCTTGTAACTCTCGACGAACAATGACACTAATTGCGCAACCTTGAATATTGGTAAAAACCTTTTTTCCTCTTGAAAGAAATATTTAATAGGAAAAAAAGCGAAAAAATTTCGAGAAAAATG